>DWKA01001089.1:0-13363 GCA_018249155.1 Panoquina ocola ocola
TAAGGGAGGACGCAGACAGCGTAAGGCGTGGCGCGGATACGGCGCAGATACGGCGTGTTTCATACTATCTGACATGACTGACATCAGTGACTCCTGCCGTAGGTATCCGCGCCACGCCTTACGCTGTCTGCGTCCTCCCTAAGGGTGATAAGCAAAAGTATGATTTATTTCTCTAAGTATTATAAGTATGTGGGACCAACTATAGGCGTCCTAAATTAGTACAATTTTGATGTTAACATCACGGCGCTGTTTGCAATCAATGCAATAGGAAATTTCGACTTTTGACAAGCGATTTACGTTGGAACCTCGGAACAATAGGTTGGAACTAAATATAGAGTCGAAAGATAAATCTTCAGACCTTTATTTAACGTCAAAAGTTCCTTCAATATTCGATGACGACGTTTCATAATACAAAAATTAGCTGACATTTGAAATGCATGCTACTAGATGGTATATAAGTCAGTGCATCTGTACCATTGTAAAATTATGTGCACTCTACTATGATGTAGAGTCGTAAACCGTAATTCTTTATCCATTTCATAGTAGGCATGTAGTCCTGGCGTTTCCCTTATATGATAAACAGTCGCGGAACGCTCGTAAACATAATGTAATTGTGATCTCAGATCGTGAAGCACTGAACAAAGCGGTTTACACTGATATGTGTTGTGTTCTCCTCATATTTCGCTGTAAATTGATTGTTATTGCTTATTTTCGCTCGGGTACAATGTTTTGTGATAATTTGTTTGGTCTAGAATTATGTTTGGAATTGTGTCCAAGTGTTTATATTCATGGTGTTCTTTGGTTTAAGATTTGGTTTGGATTTGTGGATATGGTGACAGTTAGGATAGGGGTAAATGATGGGTTTAACAATAGTATATATATATATTCATCATCAGTTTTTATTTACAGATCTTAGCTATAAATAGTATAAGAAATATTTTATAATAATATGAATGTGTTATTGTAAAAAAGAGAGCTAACCCGTGGATTAACTATATCATAAATATTCAGGGCCTGAACTTTAAAAACTTAAAAATATTTGAATTTTGTTAATTAGGGCTATCAAAAAGCTTAATTATGCAAGGGAAATGCTAAACAAAACCTATTTCACAATTATAGACCAGCGTTCTGAAAAAGTAAAAAAAAATCTTCAAGAAATATAGGAAAACCATCAAAACGTAGCTCAGAAAAAAAGACGAACAATTTCCCCATTTCAATATTTTCGTCCGAATTTCATACTTATTTCTAACGGGACAGTTCAAGATCACGTATTTTAAAATATCCGACGCAAATAAAATACACTTCTGAACGCTTTTGTTGTGACGATTGTGTCAGCTTGTGTCCTACTCGATAACCATGAACAAATAGGTATTCTGCGGCATTCTGCCAAAACTAAAACGCTTCATTTAAACAATAATGCATTATCTGTCCATCCAGAATATTTATAATGCCATTAAACTCATATCCCTCTGGTTGCATTTCAAATCTTGTGACCTAATTGCGACTACCGTTTAGCATTTGTTATTCTGTGAATATGTGTCAACTGGAACAAATGTATCAATCTTTCAAAGGAATTCTTTGAAAGCGTTATTCATGCTTATAAAAGTTTTGACTCTGATTAAAGTATTGGAGAGAATGAACAAAATCGTACAAATTAAGTGTAGATTGCCAGCAGTCCGTACTAACGTACGTACGCCGAAGAGAATTTAATAACAATATAATCTGAATCTAAAACGCATCCACATACGACGTTAGTTAGAAAAGCGAAATGAAAACAATCACTAGCGTCTAGAAGAGCGGTAACGCGGGACATGGAGTCGCGCAATAACTCCTAGGCCGAACCTGCTGTACGCTTAAACCGCAGCGTTTTTTAATCGTGTGAATTTATGAAATAGGAGAACGAATACAAGAGGCCACAGTTGCGATTTTTCCTGACTGATATTATAACCGCGTAATGTAACAAAATTATCGCTGCTGCCGGTAATAAAAGCGTAGTGTGGCCTCGGCCTTATCTGTAATGCTGCTTATACATGTTGGCCAAGCATACGCCAGCATGAGTGGAGTCCACATTCATTGGGTGCTTGCTTAGACTCAGCAAGCGGTACGATTATACACATCATTAAATGAGGCCTACACGTTGGGCACTCGCCATCACTCGCCAAGTGTAAGCCAACACGTACAGACGGCTTTATAACATCTATTTCTGATTTTAATGTTAGATATCTTTCACCGCGTCATATTTCAATGATCTAGAATGTCGGTCACGCCGTGCCCTTGGGAACGACTGCTGAACAGTCTCGTTGTTTCTCAATGTAACAGAAATAACTTGGGAATTATTGTATCATAATACAAGTTGATAGTTTTTAAACTAATTTCGTGAACTATAGTTATGAATTGAAAACAAAATAATTAGTGACTAAGAATTATTTATTATCTGTCTTGTTGTTTGATTAATTGTTATAAATAGTTTCCAAATTTATTTTTATAGCTACGGGTGTCATTATACTATGAAGTGTTGTAAGATGAAATTTAAAAAATGACTTAAAAAGTAAAAAAGAAATTTGAAATTCATTTCCGGTACACGATTACGATGAAGATGTGAATATTAATTTATTTTTTATCACACTCCACATTTCGAAATTCGAACGCCGTTTAAAAAAGTCAGAAACACATTTTTTAAACTGTCATTGAAAAATTATACACGATGAAAAATTAAAAGAGACACGATGAGTGTCGAAATGCTTTTTCCGTTTGATAAAATTGCATTAATTTAGTTATGCTTGAAGTGGAGAAGTGATGTGTGTTCTACTGACGTGAAAAAAGACACGATTACAAAATAAATATATTGAGTTATTACGAACGTATCTATCTAATAGAGTTCCGTGACACAATAAGGGTTTGACACAAAAAAGTATTTCTTCGTGTAAAAATAATTTTTCTTCTTTTTTTTATTTACACTATTTTTTTAATGACCTACAACCCTTATTATTAAACTTAAAGTAAGAAATTTATATTTTGCTTATATTATTATATTATATGCATAGGTATAATTAACTAGATACGTCATACTATCTACGTCAGCAGTAGGCACCTACATCCCGTATCCATGCGTCATCCTGACGTAACATTGTTGTTTTATTCATCCGATCGAAATTCGGATATTTGATGTAGATCCGGACAGAAATATAGTGTTCAGTCGACAAAAATAATTAAGTATACAGATGCGTCAAGCAGGTACCAACGTAAACATCTCGTACTACAAATCTTATTAATTAATTTGTATGGTTGGAATGTCTAGAGATTTAACTATGAGAAAACGTTATTTTCAGGTAGTTTTATAAAATAGGCAATTCATTTATCTTGCCACCAGATATCACTCTAACTTATTTCATCTGTCTAACAGCTACGATTTAATAATAAGAATAAACATAACCACCATTTATATCCTAAGATTAAAACGATGTGAAATAAACACGTAGACTAAACTTACGAATCGTTTGTGGTCACACTTATATTCTAAAATGTATTATATCGTGTATACACGATGTTTTGTGTTGAAATAATAATAATTTAATAAAAATAAAGTTTACAAAGTCTACACGGTGGTTCACTTCAGCCGTAAACTTTGCAGACTAGAAATTACACAAGAATCTTAAAGAACCAGTATCATAATATTGTTTTAGATTTAGCCGAAGACCGCGCGGTTGCCAAACACAATACCGACGTTGCTCGTGAACATTTTACTGCGGCTACCATTCAATCATAATAAATAGCGTGTTTTTCATTCAATTGTAATTATACTGACTCTTGAGCCGGAAATGTTTATTGTGAGTCGATTTATCTATGTAATATTTGAATTTTCTTTAAAGCGCATTTGTCAGATTATTTACAGATCCTGCCATGTTTCTTTCTTTCTTTTATTTAACTTGTAATGTTTGTAAGTCCGTTAGCATTAAGGCACTTATTAACGGATAATAATATATTTTTTAATTAGTGGGCAATTGGGTAAAGCCGTTAACTGTCCCGTTAATATTCTAAATATTATCATTGTAAGTATTACTTATGTTTACACTTCAAATAAAATCACTTTATTGTCAGAATGTAGTATTACATGCATAGAAAAAACATTTAACATATAAAAAACATTTTTAGGACCAATACATTCAACCACGTATGGTATGCTTCAATTTTTTCTGCACATCCTCAAGGTTGGCTGGTAGAGAATGCTTCTTAGCATTAAGTCCGCCTTTTGTACCACTTTTTTAAGGGTCAATAAAGTATAAATAAATAAATAAATATGCAATAATGTCAATCCTACAACTATCTAGTTAATTTTCATATTAATTTCCCTGCCCTAAGGTGTGTTTGGAAGCAATCGCTACTGAAGCGATACAATATTAATTGTGCATTTAGCTAACCCTTCCGTATATTTCCTTCGTGTACAATAGAAATCACAATAAAGCATGTTTTATCATGATTGTGACGTAGATGTGACACGAGCTTTATGTCTATAAAATTCATTATAAAGCTACGGATTGTTTTCAATAATACAACACAAGGTCATACTTCTGTCTAAAAAAGCACAATATCTTCGATAAAGTTCTACAAATAACCTTGTTTCACTTAAACTTATTCTAACTTGTAGAGAAAGTTTTCGTATCTTAATAATGTATTATGTATTTCATTATAAGGCAATTTAACTTTGTTATCCAGTTTCTATTTTATTACCTGCTCGAATCTATCAAGCAAAATGGATTCTGATTTTATTTTGTTCAGAACAGATGTTGCTATATTTTATGTTATTGGTTCTGTAACGTTAATGAAATTTGAACGAAAAATCGGACTGTAATGTTGTGTTTTTTAAATCGACGCATTGGTGAATAAGGTAATATTAACATATTTTAACATATTAACATATTTTTCATTTAATACTAGTATTATGCGCGCGGCTTCGCCCGCGTGGAATTATGACTGTAAAAGATTTCCCTTCTTTTTACCCCCTTCGGGAGGGAATTTCCAGGATTCCTTTGTTAGTGCTCCCCTACACTTCATAAGGAACCTTCACAGCAAATTTCAAGTTTCTACGTTCAGTAGTTTCGGCTGTGCGTTGTCCATCAATCACTCAGTAACGCAAGAGTTTTATATATACAGATTAATATCAAACGATGCTTTGTAATAATGACAAATTCGGCCAGCTACTAGGCTACTTTATCTAGAAAGTGAACATTTCTGGAGACAAACTACTCCTTAGAAACACGAATCCATAATGTCATTTCAAGCCTAATGGATATCCATACGACCCTCTGAGAGCGCTACCAACTTAATAAACATAGAAAACACAATTTAGGGATTCCACGAATAAGACGGTTCACAGAGTGTCTTTGGATGTAATGTTATTCTAATAAGTAATCTAATTTTCGTAGAAGTTCGCCATGACAATGTTTGAGACATTTATTCCTTGATAGAAGAAATACACAAGTTAAACTGGTACAAAATGTTAATAGTAGACTTAAACAAATCACTAACAAATGAAGTCTCTACTTAGCTGTCAAAATTCTTGGATTCTCCAGGAGAGTTAATCATATTATACGAACATGATTCACTCATAAATAAATATTTATATAAATAACGATCGATTAACTATAATTTCTGATGCTTCTACATTTTACCTACAATGTATTAAATATGACGACGAAACTATTTGGAATCATATTTCCAAATGGATTGATATTTATTGAAGTGATGAATAAATATTAATTAATGAAAACATTCCTATTTCTATTGTGATTATTAAAAGTAGGTATTATTGACATAATGCAGAGTATACGTACAATGACCCCGTAGTGTAGTTACGGCTCGACACATACGCGTACACGAATATAATCGTCACAGCGCGCACAATTTCACAAAAACTTTCTCGTGCGGGACGGAAAAGAATAGCCGCTCGGCTAAGGCTCGAGTCGAGGCGTACTGTGTTCATACGAGATCCGTGCCTGTGTTCCCGGTTATGTAGGGCTGCCACTACATATTCCAGGTTTACATTAACATTTACATAAAATTCGATATACCTAATTTCTTCTTTGGTTAATAAACCTCTAGATTCCGCATCGTCATAATATCGACGTCGTCAAAAGTGTCGTAAGTTATTTCTGCGTGACAGCGTCTTTTTTAATACGCTTTATTTGGCTGACCTTAGGCTAAACAAGCAACACTAAATCGCTTGAAAGTGACCAGACCTCAAGATTGGGGCCTACTGTTTTATTTCCTACTTATATAGGACGCTACACTCCTATCTGTCTATGTATATCTATTAGCGTTTTGATGTCCACTAGTGGACGTAGATCTTCCCTAATTGGTGGTAAAATTATTCATAAAAGTATTCTAGATACACGTATTTTTTTTATTTTGCCACCTTTTCGGAACCGTGCTTTTTCATAAATATGAATAAACGGCGCTTGCTTTGCTCCTCAGCGCAGAATATAAAAATTGCTACGTAACAACTTTTATGTCTAATAGAGTTTAAACATTTAGATGAAATAAAGATATTATATGGATACGCAGCTGCAAACGTTCTAAGTATACACGTGTGTCCTAACACCTGCACGTTAGAAGACGCTAACGACGATAAGCACTGCTTTAATTCACAAGAAAGAGCTTTGAAAAAATCAACTAAAGATCCTATAAAAGAAGCATTCCTACTAAACGGAATCTTTGTCAAACATGAATAAGACTTCGCTCCCTTTATTTAGTTTTAAATTTGAATATAAAGTCGCATTTTTTATAATTATAGCGAAGGACATAAACCATGTTGATATCGGTGGTGGCAGGATGACGACTTGATTCATCATCTAACGTTCTCTGTATTATGATAATCAGATACAAATAAACGTATGAAACCAGTCTGACAACAAAGGTTATCCTCTAACAAATTAACATTTTATATTCATCTAACGTTTATGCAATAAAATACTGCGATAAAAAACGTGAAGGATACATTAATTTATGGTAATAATAACGTAATTTATCTAGTTGATAGGCTGTTCTCGACAATCTGGCAGCCCTATGTACATTTATCTCAATCTGAGAGTAGCGCCGGAGGGCAAGAGTGCAACACGACTCGCCCGACCGGTCGCCCCTCCCCCTCGCTCCCCCCGCACTAGAACCGGTGCTAGCTCCCTAAGCTGCAGGCTTGCCTTTTAACTAGATTAGGTACAACTTCCATATGCTCTGTGATTAGACATGCGGTTACCGGCTCGATATCGTATAACTATTCCAGCATTAACGCCGTTTATCTCGCCCGAATGGGCAATAAACTCAATACAATTCGGCAATAATAATGTTTAATATTGCGATCATTATCTCCGTATTTATAGTAACATTACATTCCCGGAGTACTTAAAACTTGATAAACGAACGGAGGCGGACGTTAAATGTGGATCTGTTCCAATTCTCCTTTATTATCCATCACGTCTGTCGTTTTGACTGAAAGGGATTAGGCAATTAATCTCAGTGAACGCTGTTGTTGAAAAGCAGGGTGACGTTGTGTAACAGACGAATAAATTTGCTTTCACAAACTAATAAAATTTATCATCGTTTGGCGTTTATATTGCTACTGGAGACTTGAGTGGAACTATAACCCTATTCGCTCCCACTGCTCGCAACGAGGATGTAAACACGAAGTTATTCCAAGTGGCTCGTCTTCGCACAACTTCGTGTAGACGTAGAGTAACATCCACATCCAAAGGTACCTGTATCACAAGGAACACATTCGCCTGACAACAAGTTATGCAACGATCTCGTAAATGACGTCAACCGCAGAGGCTTATTAAATCAAAACAAGCTATTACCATAATGGCGCATCTCGAATGCAGCCAGCTATTATCGTAAATCGGAACGCAACAGTGCCGTGACCGGCTCGCCGCCTCTCCTCGCAAATTTGCATCTACTAGTTCGTGGTTTGTATATATTTCGAAAATCTTTGGTTTAGAAACGGTTCTTTTTACAAATAATTTTCATACTTTAAACTTTATTAGCTTTAAGTTTTTTTATTGTTATTTGACGTGAGCATTATCCATAATTCTGGAAAAGTTGTTGAAAAGACCCATTTTTGAAATCACCTTCGTTATTATACCTATGCAAGTACTATAACCTATTCATGTACAAAACTATTACAAAGTAAAGGCAACATAATCTAAGCGCGCGTTTGGACTCCATGTCGGTAGGGTACGTCGTGTGCAGTGTGTGGTTAGGTCGTGTGTTGTCAGATGAGATTTATTCACGCAGCCCGAACATATGGCGGGTGGGCGAGGCTACGTGGGTAGACGTACGAGCCCGCCTCTGCCTTGTAGCGTCTAGCTAACTATTTAACTCCTTATACGGAGCGTTATTGCCTTTCACAGAAATATTTTTACTCCACCGAACAACAATGGCAACAATGTTCCAACGCCACCACCTGCCGTTAAACATTTACGCAACCGAAATTACGTGGACGGATTGCGTGCTCACCTCGGACAATAACACACGCATTACAGATACAGACTGCTACATAGATTTAAATTTACCCATCATAAGAAAATAGCGTTATACAAAAGATTCCAATCAAGGAGTGAATGTTTATAAATAGCGACTCCTCGGCTGCGGTCGCTTTATAATACCGAACAAAGGAACAATAACGACCAACAAAGAAGTTAGAAAAGAACAAAAGCAAACATCGAAGCGAGTCAAACGAGCTGTTTCCTTCCAAGGCAATGTAATAACAATAACAACATGGCCGACTTTTATGCGTGCATGCGTGGACTAATGATGCGCGCAACTGATCTAATTCCGGACTAGAGTTTTGCGAACATAATTTGTTTTTATGAGTGGAATTATCATACGCGGCCCCTCACAATTAACGGTCGAGTAATCTGAATGTGGGAAATAGAGACGGCGATGGGGATCCGCCGCAGGTGGGAGAGAGAGCGTCCTTATCGGGGTGTGGCTATCAGTAGCTACTTTGTATGCGCCGCGAGCACCAACATAGTTGCACGCGAGTGCATAATATCATATAATGTATGTACATATATTTCGTACATGTGTGCGTTAAGCAGTCGTGCTCGTGCTATTATATGCTAATTAGCTTGCCGAGCTCTGCTCACTGGTGCAGATTAGATAGAATCGTAACATTTCGTTAACGAGATAAAGATGGAGATAACAGAAACAATAATTGTTGCATAAAACGTGCATTGCTCTACATTCAACGTCTACGTTTAAGAGGATAATGCAATAATAATTTTAAATCGGAGGAAAGGAAACGCTCACGTAAGAAATAAATCATAGAGAGGAGGTATAAATAGCAGGAGAACAAGTAGTTAGTCCGACTACATTAGCATTGCAGGTGCGCTACATTGTAAATGTCAATGACCAATGCTAGCCGTAGTCGAACAACAATGAATCATGTAAAATATGTACCGGTGCCGGCGGCGGTCGTCGCTGCGCGGTCCTGTGGCCACAAATCACCAAAAACACTTCACGACGTCACGCGGAACATTAAAATTTCGTGAGACATGTGCTGTGCGGTGAAAGGTAAGATGAGTTCCGTAAACCGTTACGAGTAACGAGTAACCGAACCGAACGTAGTGGTGCCGGCGCGGGAGAATGGCGCAAACTGGAGCCGAGAGGGGAGCCCGCGCGCCCCGCGCCCCGCGCCCCGCCCGGCGAGCCCCGGCCACTAGACACAGGCTTGCATAATTAATTACACTTCACACTCCCGGTCACATACATTGCACCTTCCGCGCAACGCAAGGTCATCGTTTTTGTTACACTTATTGGTTAATGGCACACAATCACTTTTGATTGCCAATGAATCACGTGGACGACGAGGATTCAGTGAACTACCACTAAATGCATTACTATAACGTTTCATAATTACTTATTCGTAAGTACTTAAACATGAATGAACAGAATACCTAGCCATACTGTTAACTAGAATAATTAGCGCATACAACATTTTTTATTACGACTTACCTAAGTTAGTTATGGCAGTTTAGTTCAGAATAGAATGCAAGGAGCATAATTTACCTTTATAACGAACATTTAATTTTGCAGACAGAGCATTTCAATCAAACATGAAAGCCAAAATGTGATCGGTCACGTTTTAGGCCCGTTCATATTTCATAATGTGTTGTCAAACACAAAACTAACTGTCATCCAGGTCAAAACGAATATTAACCTTCAAACAAAACAAGAACAAAGTAAGTAGTGAGTGGCACGTTGAAACAGAGCTCGTCTCCCGGAGGGTGGCAGGGTGGGAGAGGGTCGGTTACGCGCCAGACGAATCCCGGCATCCCGCACTTGTCGCGATCGATATCCGTATCCGCTGCACGGGAACTCGCATTAACTAACTCTCCTGATAGAGGTAGAAAGTCGGCCGACGTTGTTGCAAAGTTTAACGATTAAACTTGCCGGACAAACTCTCTCCCTCCTTAATCTAAATTCTAAATGAATTGACTACTACGAGAGCAAACGTAACAATATTGACAGACCGCTCAATGATAACAAACAGTTTTGTACATGAAATTGAAGCTATATAAAATACATATATATTTGCAATAATCACAAAATCAATTACCTTAACGACGTCAAAACTGTAAGAGAATATTAAATCTTCTAGAAGTTTTATCCCTTCCGTCTAATTAAATTCTGACATCGTAAAGAGTTCCTTCACGTGAGGTTTCCGATATAGGGGAAGAATTTAATAAGGGAGCTAATTTGAATTGGGTACTGATTAATTATTAACGACGAGATCAATAG
This sequence comes from Panoquina ocola ocola, assembly GCA_018249155.1. Classification (NCBI taxonomy): domain Eukaryota; kingdom Metazoa; phylum Arthropoda; class Insecta; order Lepidoptera; family Hesperiidae; genus Panoquina; species Panoquina ocola. Next base: position 10,792 of record DWKA01001089.1, read on the forward strand.
GCTGATGTTTCAATTAAAGTATGTTTACGTGATCGTGCCGTTTTCCTCTTCAACGTATATTATAAGTACCTACATCATGACAATATAATAACATACGGCATGACATGAAAAACCCATTGGTGACGAATGAAAGGGACGCCCCTATCGTACCAGGCCAAACAGATTAAAATGCAAATATCAGTCATCAATCATCGTTACAATGTTAAAGCACTGATTCAAGAGTAAAAAAAGTTTTATTTGTCGAGTATAGAGTTAACCAAGAACGCTACGTAACGTCTGTTTTTTATGACTCAAGATTGAGTTGATATTAACATCAAAATAAGTGTTTAATACATATTGTAATTGAGAAACTAAAAATGTGCTAAAACAATATACATAAAACAGAAGACCAGTTCGTCTCAATACGCTAAGAAATTCTAAGAAGTTTTCGAGACTAAACCCCTAAAGACATTAAGTACAAGGTACATGTAAATTAAAATTTAGCGACCAAACAAAACTACCTTAAGTAGTAGTTCACGCTACCCTTATAGAATGAACTGGCCAATGCCAACTGACTAAATTATGGCCTCCAACATCGGTTCTAAAGAAGGTGTTAACTATTAAGTGACGACGTGGAGACACAATCGAAGAAAACACATTAGTAAAAACAAGTGTGCCTGAAGCCAATTCCGCTATAATAGGAAAAGTTTCTATCGATTCCCGCGGTGACTCGCTCGCGAAACACAACGAATATGAGATTGTTCTGTTGTTTTTATTTTCTCCCACCTACAATTGTTTCTATTTCCTTTCCATAATGTAAATATTTTCGTTGCAGTATTTACCTAATCACAATATAAATGCGGATTTATGCCATCAACTATTAACTTTAATTTATTAGAATTAGCCTCGAGGTAGAAGTGTGGTTTTTGGCGGGTCTCCAACAAAGATCGTTTCTGTGAAACGTTATTGCATTTGCATGGCGAGATGACTTCCTTTGCGTCTGTCTGTTCGGGTAATCCAGAAGAGGATAATTTATAGGCCACAATATAATTATTACTCATCTAAATGCAATTTAACACTAAACTGCTAGCTAATTGAAATGTACAGTTATTCCATAATTGTTCTGTACTAATTACCTCAGTGTGAAAATGTTTTGTAATAATAGACTTTTGTGACTAAGATAACAATTGAAGACATGAGTGGATGAAGGTGATATGTCACAAAATTCTAATTTCGAGAAAATAGGGTTCAAAGTTATACATTCATCCAATATTAATAAAAAAAAATGGTGTACATGACACCTTCATTCATCCATAGAATAGCGAAAATCTGAAAATGCGACCACTCACACACTCGACACTGCGACCACCTTCATCCACTCATGTCTTCAATTATCTTGTGAACAAGGAATAATAAATAATTATCAAGCATTTTTCAGAAAAGGATGACGGAAAGTAAATGTGTAATTTAATTTATATCTCATACGCGACTATCTTTTTTCCAAAACACGATCATTCCAACAAACGTTGCCAAATGCCAAGTTTAAAAAAATGAAATATGTGAAGCAATATAAACGACAGACATTTTGTTAAAAACTCCCCGAAGTGAACTTGAAAATGTCTTCTCTGTAATTGACAACATTTCAGCTCAGTAATGCAATTTCTGTATCTTAGCAATATCACTAGTGCCATTCTGGAACACCTGCGCAAAAGTAGCTGGGAAGGCAATCCCAAAAGTCTTCATAATGCACTTTATATAGTCTCGTTTACTTCTCCGTAGAACGTGAGCCAGCCGTATGAGTTAGGATTACGGTTTAACATTCCGCTCGCTACCAAAACAGGCGACAATATCATTGAATAATCGATTCTATTTGGCGTATACAAACAAGGTAGGGTTCTAAAGGGCACGAGTCATGAAATTATAATCAGTGTTTCCTTTTGGCTATTACGTTATTTATTACAACTTTACATAAATTGTTTACATATATTGATCAACAACATTTATATCAAAAACCTTAACAACAATAAAATTGTAGAGTTGTTTAACATTCTCAACAATAATTTACATAGACTGACGACATTGTAGTGCCATAAATGGAAATACATATATAAGTTATATTATATAATCTAACATGTAAACACCCTAAAGTTGCGTATAAAAAACTTTGTTTTCGCTGTCGTGCGTAGATTTCGCAAGATGAATTGTTTATGGATTCTAAGCCCGAGGTTGTCTCCTTATAGGAGGGTCGCTGAACCAGACAAATTGCCGATCAGAATAAGCTCCCCTCTGACAACAGCGACACAGTATTCGGTCTAATTGTATTAGTTTACAATGTTACGACCCCTCTAAAGTGTGCTTATTTGAGATGTTTATGAGAAATAAAATACGAAAGCAACGGAATTACGGACGCATACTTAAAATCACCGAAGGCCGTCGCACGGGAGAACATTATTTACAGTGTAATTATTGTGTGGTCCAGAAAATACGTTTTTTTTTTATGGAAAAAAGGTAGCAAAAGCAAACGAGCTGACAGTGCCACCGTCCCCTGCCGCCCATGGACACCTGTGACTAACTTCGGATTAGACAACGGTAA
>DWKA01001090.1:0-13362 GCA_018249155.1 Panoquina ocola ocola
CACAACGCAAGGCAGTTCGTAAAGACGTTACAGAACTCCCTTATCCCTAAGCTCATCAACTTGAGGACTTGTATAGAAGTAAGTTCATTGCAGTTATTGAAAGTATTATTTTACAGCTTAAATTTAAAAAATAAGATATCTTTTTAAATATAAACCAAACTTAAAAAAAACTTTAGTTCTACTAAGGCTACAGATATATGTATAGATATCCTTTTATTAAAGGTGGATGAGGCAATGCAAGACTTCGCGTCCAAATGCTGTCAACACAACGCGTCGCAGCCACCTACAACGGCTTGCATCATGAATGCCGACGGAATATACTTAGCCACTTACTCCGCACTCTTGCTGACTCTGAAGCAGCAACGGATCAAATATTACACCGAGACCACTGTAAGTGTTGCCCTTTGAAAAACTTGTATATACCGAAAAAATTGTAGTACGTAGTTTACTTTGTTATTTTTCCAAACCATTTATTAGTCGTGTTAGTCCAAAATTCTGAAATTTATTCTTGCTCACACCTCTAAAGAGTGAGAAAAGCTTTTGTTGCCATCCACAACCTTATAATATCAATTTTATCATCCCTAACTTCAAATATTATGGAATTTTATATGAACTTCCAACCACTTTTTACGATCTTAAAGGATATATTGCCAAAATAAATTGATAAAGTTTAGCTAATGTAGAAGATTCTGCTCATAAAGTTCTATTTCTACTTCTCCAATTTAGAAAGTTCAAGTACCACTAACAGAAGATGATTTCGTGGAAGAGGTTCAAGGCAGCGGCGTGCTAGTGTACCTATCAGCGACGTGGCTCCGGGAAATGTATCAGCAGGTACTAGCCCACGATCTTCTACGAGATGTTCCTACTAACGAACACCCTCTTATACATCTACTGTCGGGTGAGTTCATGTATTATTACCGTCACAATTTTAGAACCTGAGTTCTCCTACTCTTATAGCCAAATTTATCACTGGAATTTCTTGATAAATTTCTTTCTTCTCGAAATGTGAGTAGGAACACATGCAGGAAAATAAAATATTTTTATATTTATAATTCTCCATTTTCGCTATGACTGGGTAGAAATCTTCTACGACAACGCAATTTCCTTCCAGATCTTGGTGGGCTAGATCAAAATCCAGTGATGTCAGATTGGCAGAAACTTAAAGAAGTATCTCTACCCTATAATACGACTAATGAATCGCCACAGCATCAGGCCAGTCTACGTTGGGCTAGAAGGTAAATTATTTTCTCTCTCTTTGTTCGTGGCAGACTCTTTTAAGTTATTAATAGTTAGGTTGATAGTCAATTGACTCAGCAAAAGGAATATGACGAACAAAATTGCTTGGTTGAGAACTTTTCTGATGCTCTGAAACATCTATGCAGATGTTCAGAATAGATACGATGTTCTGAAAAAAACTCCATTAGCTCAATAGTCAAGGAAGAATTCTAATAGAAATAAGGCTTCTGAAATGTAAATGACTGAAGATGAACAAAACATGTCCTAATGGTTTAAATTTTAAGATACTACTACTACTTTTACAGAATACTAACGTGCGTATGGGATTCAATGGTGACGGTACTGAGCGTTCCACTGATAGGACATAGAAACAAAAAGCACAAACTACGTGGCATCATTTCTAAGAAGATCAACACATTCGGAAAGAGAAAGAGGATTGCATGGGAAGGGCTTACTATACAATGCCTTGAAGGGCTGCATAAGGTAAGGACTACTCATGATTTTACTCAAAAGAACCTCTAACCCCTTACTTAATAAATTGCTTACTTCCCTTATCAATTTTCGGCCATTTAGAAATTAAAATTGCTGTAATAATTAAATGTCATGATGCATTTTATGTTCCAGGCAGCACGTATCAGCAATACATTGAACTTACAAAGCCGATGCAGCAGCATATTGTCGCTGTTGGCCAACTCCGCCATCTCTCAACCTCCTAATGGCAAGATCCTGTCTACACACGCGCTCTCACTTGATATACTCATTACAGGTAAATAATAGAGTTTTTAAGTTGTAAAAGTGTCAAAATTCGCTCTAAATGATTCCTAAAAATATAATAATACATAGCTGCGTCGTTACCAATTCTTGTGTGTTATCAAACTTGGTATCTTCTATTCTTTTGATACAAAACTTGGATCAATAATTATTGTTAGTTAATGGTACAAAATAAGAAATTTTAATCCCAAAATCCTTTTTAGAAATTTTCAGCATTGAGAAAAATCTTTGACGGAACAAATAAAAAGTTACTTCTAGAATGGCGTTAGTTAAATCTATTTTAAAATATCTAATTATCCAAAACGCTTATCTATCCATTCTCAGGTGGTTTAGAATTAGGCTCAAAGGCCCCAGAGTGTTGGGAGCATATCTTCGCAGCGTGTCAGTATGTGTCCAGCTTCGAACACTCCCTGTTCGGACAACAAGGCAACAACGCCACGCCGATAGTCACCATGCAGACTGGCAGGAACAAGACTGTTTCCATATTGCAGGCTGATGCCAAGCTGGGGTTGGATGGGCAGGATGATGAGACTTGGTGAGGAAAAAATTGTTATAAAAATCCATTTGTAGATGTTATTCAGTAAGTTAGCGGAGCTAGAAATCAGCCATAATCACTAAGCGAATAAGTCATCGGTAATTTGTTTTTGGTCCTAGTACTCGACGGACCCGATTTTTTACCGAAAAAAGAAGTTACTGATTGTTCTTCTGAAATGTGTTCTGTGATCGATTTTTAAATGGACACCTTATCTTAATATTCATGTATTTTTCCTACTTTTCAATTTACGTAATATCTTCTGAAATTAAAGATACTGTATTGTTGGCAGTGTGGACGTATTCAACTTCCTACAGCCCGTATTCGAAACCAACACTAACAATGACATGACCGTCGCTAAAATTGTGGAAACTTGTCGCCAGGAGGTAAATTTTATGAAAATTATTTCAAGTAGTGTTTCTTAGTAAATTATAATTATGGGTATTGTTCTAAATCATAAGCAGTATCGTCCAAACAACTCATGACCCACCCATAAGCTCATATTCTTACAGTCATTCAATACAATTACCTAAGTTGAAATCCATCTTAGTATCCGTTTTTTAGCAAACATCAGTAATTATAGAATCCCCTTGCTTCAGTAATAATATCCTGCATCCACAGTACTAATCTGTTCATAGATTAGAAAAAGTCATAAATTTCGACCCAAACCTCACCTCACCAACCTGTTTTTTATTCAGTGGGTTTAATCTATTATTTTTTACTAACATATCCCTATTTCTTTCCCCTGTTCTTGATTCAGTGGGTTTAATCTGTAATTCTTTACTAACTATATCCCTCTTTCTCAGGGCGGCAACGTAATCTCCGGGTCAGGCGCTGCCCGCGTGTGCTGTGCCCTGGCCGCGGCCGCCGACACGCTGTTCACGCGGCTGGCCGCCACCACCACGCTGCCCACGCTCAAGGCCGCCTTGCAACGACTGGTCTCCCATCAACATAAACTTGTAAGTATTGCATTTTACTTTCCTTCTTGCCACCTTACATGTAAGGATGAATAGAGCATACAATACAAAGCTATTCTATAGTATTGGACGTTTTGGTGGGACAGAGTTGGAATACTTAGATTTTTGATGATTTTTTTTATTTAAATGTCCCCGTCTCATCTGAATTAATGGCTGTACAATGTACATACAAATTAAAAAGTGGATACATTAATTGAATTTAATGCAGTTTACTTTTCGTTCATTACCGTGTCGATTAACATATTAATCACCGAGCTAAAGTAGTGCCCATCTACATCATGGTTAGCGCGATAATTCACTAAATAAAATAATTATCATCTGCTTTTAAGATTATTTCATCAATAACTCATATCTGTGTCCAGCTATTCTCATCATGGGGCCAAGATGTGTCAAACAACAACGCGGGCTGGTGGCGTCGGACGCGCGGCGCGGGCGGGGTAGGGGCGGGGGGTGCGGGGGAGGCGGCGCGGGCACTTTGTCGGGCGGGGGACGTGGCACTACGGTGCCTGCGGGCTGCAAGACCTCTAGCACATCGCATGGCGATATGGACTGTTGTTGGACCGTACTTTATGCAGGTATGGATGGTTATACGAAAGGAGACATCGTGAGATGCAAGATAAAAGTTATTAGTTATAGTTTGGCCTCTTTTTTTGGAAGGGATATCTTTGTAAGGTATCCGAATCCTAAATATGGGGGTTATATGAGATTTGTACACACAAAAACACCCTTGGCATTCACCAGGCTCATTTAAGAAAGTTCTGGAATCTGTAAGGAACAGATGAACAATTTCACATTTTCCCAAAATGTGTCATCTTTTATTACAGGCGGCATGCCACAAGGATATCCAGATATCAAGCCTGGCCATCCAATGTCTGCACGACTGTGCCACCACGCTGCTCAACCAACAAGTAGAGTTGCCACACTTCCATTTCAACGAGGCGTTGCTCAAACCCTTTGAGAACTTACTGTGCTTGGAACTGTGTGATGATGATATTCAGGTAATGTTATTTTATTTGACAATTGGATGTTTATGAATAAGATGTAGGATTTATCACTAAATCAATAAATTTTTGCCATTATATATTTCCAGGAACAAATAATATCTTGCATCTGCGAATTTGTTGAAACAAACAGAATGGAAATTCGGTCGGGTTGGCGACCACTGTTCAACACTTTACGTGCTGCAAACAATTCCAACCAATATTCGGCTATTCTTGAGATCTTTAAAGTATTTCTAAATACTGATAATACTTTAGTATTCGCAAATGCAGCTCTTGACTGTATTCTCTGTCTATTGAGCCACATTAAAGGCCTTCCTTACAGTGAAACACAAGGGACGGAAGTGAAGCAAAAGAAAAATGTAACGCCACCACAAGTCAAGCCCAACCTCAGTCGCAAATTTTCAAAGAACAGCAAATTCATTAATCTCAATGAGGAAAAATCAGAGAAAGTTATAGTAGATATGTGCAAAGAAGCTTTATATCACCTTGAAAATTGTGCAGATATATTATCCATGATGTACAATATGCCAAAATGTCCTATATTTAATACCGGTAACAGAATTAATGGTGATTTGCCACTATCAGTAGTAGACCCTATTATACCAAGCCCGTCTCTCGATGTATCAAGATTTATTGTGAATGAAAACTGCGAGGAGGAGCTTATATCATACAAAAAATTGTCAACTAGTCTTCCTGTTACGAATACTACGAACAATTGTCTACTTCGATTAGATAGACCGAGTAATATTCTTAAAGTGTGGTATGTGTTGATTGAAGGATTGATATCCGCAGTAGTGGTTTGTTCCAAAAAGAATCAGCCCCCAGCAATGGAGACCTTGTTCAAATTGCTGAAAAATGTTGCAACAGTCCCAGGACCATACTTTGGTTTACACTGTATTAACCATCTTCTTTTACCAACGGTTCAAAATTGGTTACGACAAATTGCACACGTCTATACCAACTGGCACAAAATAATGCCAAATTTTAAGCAATTTTGTGGAATGACTACAGATACAATTGTTGGTTATTTATACAAGCTTCAACACCTCAACATGGAAAGGTTGAAGCCTGAGAACAATACAGAGGGAGCTGATATGAAGCCAATCGAGAATCCGGAAGTCACATTTGCCTTGAAGCAAATTTTGTTGATTTTAGTCGAATGCATTGCCCAACCACAAGAACCCATAGCTAGACTGGGGGCATCGTGTATAAGACACATAGTTTTAACTGCAGGACAATTACTTACTGATAAGCAATGGGAAATTGTTTGTACGAGTCTTCACAGAGCTTGTAACGTCAGCTTAAGTCCTTTGAAGCAGCTGACATATGCTTTTAAAGAGAACTCTAACAGTTTCTATGGAGATCTAGCAATCGTAAAGGTAGCTGCTCGTCGGGATTGTTCGGTAAATGATAACGTAAGGCTGCATGCCATGGCTCAACAAGTCTTTCTAACGGAACAACTTAGGGGAGAGGGCCCTGTAAAAGTAACAAATAAAAATACTCAAAATTTAATAGATGATAGAAGCTACATTTTCCTTATTTATCTACAGGAATCACTGAACTCTCTTAATCCAGATTTATATACTGTAAGAATTCCTAATAGAGGATTGATTGTAGGCCTATTAGCTCATCAAATATTAATCCAAATAATTGCTACGGTTTTGATTCAAGCTTCTACGGATGTATTTCATGGTATAAACAGCATTTTGCTTGAAAGTTTGAAAACTGGAACCGTTACATGCAATTATAAGTTTTTCTTGAACAAAAATAATGTAGATTTATTATTAAAGGCTTTAGAACTGTCCTACGCGAGATCTATGCAATTCGATTCAAGACCAGGTTTAAAGTTCCTCGTACAAAAAGTATCTAATTTAGATCATGCTGCCAACTTATACAAACAAACCTCTTCATCATGGCTTATAAAAATTATCGCCCTCACTGAAATATTCTTTAGCGGTGTTCAAGAATTCAAATTGAAACCGACAGATATAGCAATAATACTGAGCAACTACACAACCACGTTGAATTTAACCATGGAATATGATCAGTTTGTAATGAAAATATTCGATTTGAAAAATACTTGGGAGCTATTGTGTAATAATTATGTGAAGCACCTAATTAATGTATCAGACTTCGATGAAACTGATGGCAAAGATAGAATTTCATGTAGCTCAGTAGACACTGATTCATCGGCAAACAATTACGAACATATCTATGCTACTAATGAAAATGTCACCGAAAATTCACAGTCAGTTATACAATATACAGAAGCAGTTATAGAAAAAGAAATGGAAGAAGAATCTGAGAAACCAAAACCTTTCACGTTCGCTGACTTCAAATCGGATTTAAATGGCAATGACAACAAATCTACAGGAGACGAACAAAACGTTAAAACAACTGAAGTGGATTCTTCTCCGGAACATTTAAGACTTAGGCAGATTGCCATAGAAGATGAGATTGTTAATGAAACTGATGATAAACCTTGTATCATAGCTTTACAAGGGCAGGATACTACAATAATGAAAAGTGATAGGAATCACAGCCCAGTGATGATGAAAACTAGATTATCGAATGACAGTGATATTGTTGTTACTCGAAAAGTAAACATTACTATCTGCGACGGTCCTACATATGAGAAGAATAAGACTGTTGAACCTCTAATCCCACCTCAGCCCGTACCGCCGGAAATTGAACAGCAGCGAACACTCAGTATCAACAAGGTGAGTGAACAACTATTTAGAAATGATTTATAAGACTTCTTCACATTTAGTCTAATATTGTAATATTCAGTAATGCCCATACTAAAACTGAGTTGTAATACAATGATAACTTTTACAACTTGTCAGTAAATGAAAGAGTACAGCAAATGTGTATAAGCATACATCACACATCTTATAAAACATTATTCTTATTTTTTATATCGTAGCTTCCTTGACGCAGCGAAAGTTTACACAATCAGTGGTAAAATTCAAATGTAGATAAATGAGATTATTTTATAACAAATCAGCAGGCATCATAAAGTTAAGCAAACATCAGATATCAAATAACATGATGTAATTAAATTTTCAGGACACGGAGGTGCAAAGGAACTGCTTCCAAAATATATTAATGGCATATCTGGAATTAGTTTTAACCTTTTCGTTGGAGCGGTTCCAACTGGTGCACCCTGTATTGCAAGAAGGATTCGTGCAACTCGCCAAAACTGTCACCGACCCACAACTACTCGATAGAATCCATTCATTCTTCGATAAGAAAGAATTAGCAAGCTAAAATGTAACTGCTCTGTAAGTGTCAATATATATATTTTAAGCGTTAACCTTATTAATCACTCAGTAATAAATAAAACAAATATAAATATGAAATCATTCAATTCGTTTTATTTCTCTCAGCTTTTAGCGTATAAATAAAAAAATCTGCCCTTAAAAACATACCGTAACATTCGTATCAACAAAGTAACAAATCTATATTTGAATACATATTTGGTATTAGGACTATACTCCATGCGCTGTCTTTTAATAAAGTAGGTAAAAATGCATAATGTATCATCAGTCTATCATATTATTATATCGTTTAATAATCGCTACAACGCAAATCAAGAGCATCCAGTCACATTAACATCTAACGCAGATGGCACAATGAACTCACAACAATAATACAATGACACAACTAATCATTCTACTCTATGGATCCTGATTGCAACATTTAATCAGACCAACAATCACTACTTTTACAATGGCACTAACATATTTGGTTTAAAACATCATATATTTACACCAAGTATATACAAACCTATTTACAATGCTAAACTTCATCTTAGGACGTAAACGATTAGTGACAATATTATTGTGAAGGTAGATAACGTCCAACAAGTCGCCAAACTTGTTGGGTACGTGTGGACAATCAATGCGTAGGTCAAAGCACTGAGCCCAAGGTCTGTAGTGATCAACGCACTGTCCCTATTTATCAGATCCGCTAGTTTCTCAGCTTCTAGAACACAAACACTTAACTGCAGATCCGTTGGATTATCCAAAATTGTTTCGACGGTAACAAAAATTTCCGTTTCTATCGTCAAGTAACCTCTTAGCGCGCATTCGGCGATTTTGACGTGTCGTTCGAGAGCGCTCAATACATTATGTAGATTGATAACACTGGCTGATATGTTGGTACCGTACAGCGCTCGATCGATTTGCTTCTTGGAATAGAGGATTCTTAAGGCTCCTCCACATTTCGGACAGCATGCTCCGGGAGCGGTGAAGCCGAGGCATTTCTTTTTCTTTAGCAGAGGGCAGATGATCCTGTCAAATTGACATTTGGGTTCCATGAGGTCCGATATCGGTCCTACCGCGTAGCAAGGGCCGGCGTAGTCGACGCTCACGTACTCGGCCCAGGCAGCGCATTCCGAGCTGTACCTGACGCCATTGACTCCGCATACTGTCCCAGTCTAAAAATGTTATACAAATTGTAAAATGGAGATACTATTAGCTATACGATGTCCTCTATAGATCAAGATGTACCTTTAATAATGTCATCAGATTAATTAATAAAAAAAGGTAATAAGGTAACCTAGTAGAACCATTAATATTACCACAAAATATTATGTTGGTACTCTCATTTGTACTCAGGCAGTGTAAAGTGACTGAAAAATTAACGGGGATTCATAGTGCCACGTGAGTGTGCGAACGTTTATAATTGTGCATACTGTATATACCTAAGTAGGTCCACGTAATGTTCTCAAAGGTGCTGTGAAGTCTACCAATCCGCACATGGCGTGCGTGGCTAGCATGGTGGACTATGGCCTATACCCCTCTCATTGTGAGAGGAGACTCGATCCCAGCAGTGGGACGAATATGGGTTGTAATGATGATGAATAATGAGGTCCATGTAAAGCCACTTACAGACAAACAGCCCTGCAGACAGGGCCCCCAGTAAGCGAGCTTGCGGCCGCTCACCACCAGGTGGCACGGGTTGGCGTGCGTGCGCCCGTCCGTGTCGCACACCGCCTGCGCCGTCTGCCCGTTGCAGTTGCTCGTGTTCACTGCAAACATCATTAACATTAATGTTCAGATCTAGAGGTTCATGTAACATGCTCCGATTTAACAGCCGATACCACTTAAATACTGCTAAGAACCACAGCACAACAAGCTCTAGTAAGGAATTGAGCCGCCTACACACGCACGAGTGGAAACATTTGAACAAGACGAGCGAGGCTAGCGGCAACGAGTGAAAGCGAGTCTACGCAAATGAGGCGTATATATGCTGATCACTTGACATCACTCGGCGAATAACAGCCAATATAGTCATTGACAAGAAACTTGGCAAGAATCTGAAAGAGACAGTTAGATACACAGTACAAAAAGCCTAGCAAAACGACTTCTACGTATCTAATGCTTCTTTCTACGTCTTGCCAAGTTCCTTGCCCATGACAAATTGTGTAGCAGTCTTACCGCACACGTGCTGCGGGCAGGCGGCCTGCAGGCGCGAGAGACACACGGCGCGCGCGGGCAGGCAGGCGCGGCGCGCGCACACGGCCCGCTCGCACGCCGCGCCCGCGCCGAACTCCAGCTCCGCGTCCGTTGCCCCTGCGCATCTGAAACGGATACGTTTCTTGTAAAGTGTTCAGCTCTGGATATTATTAGGGAGACTAAACTTTACTTAATAATTAGATTGAAGTAGATAACGTATTTTTTTAACATTCATGGTACAGCACCAAATATACTTTTCCCAATAACAGCCCTTTTTACGAGGGATTTGCAACTCCCTGCTCCCCACCTGAACCATTCTCCATCCACCTACGAAATTCATCTACCTCTCCTGGATCAAAAACGTGTTTTGCTCCCCCTTGGACCAAAACCTGGGTACGGTCATTCGTATTACGGATAGACCAAAATGATTACAGTAGGTATACTATTTTTTGCCTAATTGTACATTGAAAGCCAATAAGCGTGGAGTTACTGAACCCACAAGACAGTACTTACTTAGCAAGACACGCGTTAGGATACAGCCGGGCGTTAGCGCGCGCGGGCAAGTGATGCGGGGGACAGTTGCACGGCAGCCCCGTCAGCAGCGCCGCACGCCCGCACGCGCGCCGCGCGCACACGCGCTCGCCCACCGCGCAGCGGCACGCGTTGCACTCCATGTAGTACTTCTCGCCTGGAAATAGGAAATTATATCTGGAATATCAGATTTTTATACTTAGAGGCCATCTATAAATTAGGTAGAACGTTAAAAGGGAGGGAAGAGGTTGATCAAGTGACAAAGGAGGGTGGGATCTTAATTTCCTGGACGTCACATTACAAAATCGAAATAAAACAAAGTTTGAAACTGCTCATTGAAATACACAATGTACGGTGTAAAAGGCGAAGGGATCAAAAATTATAAAATTGGTATGACGTATCATATGACGTCATCGTCGGCGTCTTAAATCAACCAGGTAAGGTTGTCGGAAACTTTAAGGAACAGAAGTCAATCAAGATCATCGACTTTCCTATTGATAGTTTGATAGCACTGTACAAATGAGCGTCGGTGCACTTATTAACTAGAACCAGTTTAAATATAACCAAGGATACAATGTACTCATGGACTGCCACGTAAAACTAGTTCAAAAGCACTGATACTTCAAAATTATAACAAGTATTTCACTCACCGTGCCTCACAACTTTGTCATGCAGCCGACAGTTGTCCAGCGTGACACTGGGCAGTGGCTGGCAGTGGCCCAGCCCCTTTGGTCCACAGCGACACACCTTGAAGCAGATCTTCTGCGACGCGCACGGCATGGGCACTCGTACCCACGACCCGATTGGCACCACATACGTACTGCCGTCGCCTGGAATATAAGCCGATAATAACTTAATCCGGTATTCGATAGAAATAACTGTTTGGTTGGATGACGATGTAGCGAATTTAAATATGTACTCTATGTCATATTATTATACCTAGTTAGTATCTACTACTTTTGCCACTTGAGAGCGAGTGTTGGATTCAGCACTTTCGGCACAAGGGAGCTGGTAGACTAAAAAAGAATACTTGGAGTGATGATACGTAGTGAACAGTGAGTTAGTGTTGGGAAAATGAAACCGAAGGACGTATGCCTCAAACCTTTGAAACCCCCAAAATCCCCCCCCCCTCCCCCACTGAGTACGCCCATGAGCGCAGCAATATTGAGTGTAGAGTATTACCGAGTGGACAACCGTCGACGCAAGTGTACCGCGCGCAGCCGCCCGCGTGCACGCAGCTGCGGTTGACGACGCACAGCTGCGTGGCGTTGCACGGCGCGCCCGCGCACGGTGACGTCACTGCCTCGCGCGCTGACAGCAGCGGCGGCTCGTTACCTGCCCACACACACTGCTTAGTTACCACAGATCTTGCCTACATAACTTTTGCCTACACAGGATGCGCCTGTGGCTGGATGGACGAGGTGAAGGCTTTCCACACACACCACACTTGTTATGGCATACTAATTCCATAGAAGTGACGAAATACTTAGTATTTAAACTTATCAACGTTAACATAAAACTCACAGCTTAAAATTAAATAATCTTACAAAGCTTAGGTAAACAAGCCTTTTACAAATATAAGTAACGCTCACTAGGTGCCATATAGTCAGCGAGCGACACGCAGGGTGCGTCCGCGCGGCGGGGGGCCAGTCGAGCACACAGCGCGGCAGCGCTCAGCCCGCGCGGCCCGCGCGACCACTCCACGCACGACGATACTAGCCGCACGCACTCCTCTGCGCATAGCAGGCTACTGTGCCCCTGAGAGTACAGTCACGATATTCATCATCATCGTTACAACATTAGGTATGGCGCTCGCCGCTGATCTTTTAAATATCAAAATGAGATTGATATACATTATGATACGTTACTATGGAATCTTTTCTATCTTTACCAGCAACGTATCGGTTATGCCTTTTATATTACTGAGTTACACATGCAGCCACTTAGCATCAGGTGTATATTTTTTTATGGGATAAGGACAGCAAAGGACACCATTCCGGCCGGCCTTGAACAACTGTGGCAAACTTCGACTAGGACTGTAGGAGGGACAGCGTTTACTAAGTTCTGTCAGTATAAAGTAACAAGAATAATAGGTACATAGTACAGGAACAGTACATGAACGTTACCTCACCTTCGCAGTGCACGGCTTGACGTGCAGCGCGCACGCCACGCTGCGCCACACGTCCGCGTTGCACTGGCTCGAGTTCTTCAGCGGCAGGTGTAGACCCGCGATCGTCACGAACCTGCGATAATTTGGGACAATTAGGCTTACCTTAGGGACCTTGCCTTATAGTCATGGGCAAGTAACTTGGAAAGAAGTAGAAAGAAACGTTAAATGCGCTGGAGTCGTTTTGCTCTGCTTTTTGTTCGGCACATCTAACTGTCTCCTTCAGATTCTTGCCAAGTACCTTAACCGTGACTGTACCTAATTAGGCTTAGGTAAGTAGTTGTTAGGTAAGTAGTAGATTACCAATGCAACGTCAGCCCTTGAAATTCACATCATTTTTGAAGAATCTTGAAGGAAGTAGGTATTACCCTCTCAGAAGGAAGGTATTATTAAGGGTTATTATAGAAGTAAGGTATTCTTAATTTGATAGTATAATTAGGCACTAGTTACCCGCTGCCCTTCTGCTCGGCGACGGCGAGGTGCGCGTCGAGGTCGGCGTGCGGGCCGCACGCGCGGAACAGCCCGGCCGGCCGGCTGTTCAGCTGGCTGCAGTACGTCAGCCCCGCGCAGCCCAGCGAGCACGGCGTGTCCACTGTATGCAACACAATCATCTAAATATATAAAACTCAAAGGTGACTGACTGACTGACATAGTGATCTATCAACGCACAGCCCAAACCACTGGA
>DWKA01001091.1:0-13358 GCA_018249155.1 Panoquina ocola ocola
TATCAAATAATAATCAAGTCTATACTAAAAGGTACATGAGGACAATACGAATGTCGTTTCATATTTGATTTGTATTATAATACCTACAATTCATTGGTTTATTCTGTTATACTCGTCCATTTTAACGATTTTATTTGTATTTTATGCGGATATACCGATATAATGCAATGTCATTTAAATAAATAAGTTAGATAGTTCATTAAACTGTCAGCTAAACTTATCATGATTATTCAGTATAAAAATTGCTACCCATGTCGTAAATGGAAAGTAATCTGCTTGCATCATTATGTCTCTTATCCGGGTGAAAATGCATCGAGCTTATTTCTAAGAAAAAGATAATAGCTGTGGAATTGTGGGATATGCAAATATACATTTATAAAAGGGTTATATTTGCGATCGTACACAAATACAAAGGAACTTTCATTCAGGTAGACAGTAAATGCAGCCAGCAACCCAATCTAAAACTTATCGTTATTCATTCGTCCATTACATACTTTCTATCAATATTTAGTCAGCGAATTAATTAATACAATTACATCTATCAATTAATATCTCCGAAAATATGTGAAGCACTTTTTACCGTATGCCAGTACATCGAACTTAATTTAAGCAAGAACCTACCTAGTATGTTAATCAGATATTCCGATGACAAGCGACTTAATGAGATGTCTCCATTCAATAATTTCTCCATTCAAAGCAACAATGAATGAATGTGTGCTAGATAAATTAATTAACTTCACACGTCACGCCACAATGACTGCTAATAGTGCTAATTTCTCACCTCAGACTCCCAGGACTCCTTCACATTGCGCGGTTTGGTTTCCCTCATGCTTCCAGAAAACGTCATCGCACTCCTCGTAACGGCCACACTTCACAAGCCTATGTGAAAACAGTCACTCACTGTCCAATCCACAGAAACGTAACTGAGTGTTCTCCTATGAATCACTATCGCTTTTTATCTTTTTGCCGGATCATTAGATGGTTTGTAAACATTGTGCGAAAAGGTGTATGAGAACGTTAGAGTATGGTAGTAAGCGTGTGCAGTGCGCGCGGGCCGCGACTGACTGAAGTGACTGACTTCAGTGTGTCGGCGCGGGCGCCGCGGGACGGGGACCGACGGGGACTACAGTTAACTTTCTCTCCAGCTCCGAGCCGCCATCGAAAGTCTTAACGACCTCAGCATCGCGGGTCAAAGCTCCATTACTATTTCCATCACACCCGTGATTGAAAACAATTTACTTAATACTGTAATTGCTCAGTATTCTCGATTCACTAAAACCGTTCTTCTTTATGTAGCTCCTCAATGGAACTTAGCGATTGCAAAGTGATAAATCTCTTGGATATGTGTGTTTACTTGAAATTGTGTTGGATTGAAATTTGTACTTTATGTTAGAATAGGGAGAGGGAGATAAAACAAAAACGATAAAGTATAAAACTTAATGTATAATCATAGTATTTACAAACTTATGTTATATAAAACAAATAATTTTATGGCTATCGTTATATACTTATTACAATATGTCATTAATAATTTACACGATATTTTAAAATAAAAGCAACAATAAACAGATTACTTGACTATAGCAATTGTAAGTCCTAATAGCACAAAACACTCGCGCGACATGATTGGAAATAAAAGAGATTCCACAATTTACATCATAATAAAATTATATACAGATTAGCATAACGTTTGTAAGCAAAACAGGAATTCTCTAATTTTTAGCTGTCGTTGGACTCGATCAATGTTTGCCGTAATTGACAGTAAACCAACTTTTGAATTGGTAAAATTAAATTTTCACTCAACACTCGTACGCATACGTTATGAACTATCGTGTAAAGACGTTAGATCGACCGAACGAACGATCAGACCGACCAGTGAAGACAGCATACTAATAACAACTATCAAAATGTTTCATGTTATGAACTTGGCAGTCCTTAAAAATATATTATTATATTTATCGAGTTAACTGATAAAAATCGTAATAATGCTAATGCTAACTGACAGCACCATTTAGCATTGTAAAAACTTGACAAAAATGTACATGAAAAGAAACGTAAATGTCCTAAAGATACAAAATACTACAACACAAAGTCTTATCACATTTTATGGTAATTAAGTATGTACAAACTATGTAATGTTGGTTAAAATGTTTGCGATTCGTTCAATTGAAGAGTACCGGTCAAATCTCAATATACATACATCATTTAAATTTTAACAATGGCAATAACGTAAGCTAGCTAAAAGAATTTAGTTGAGCCTTAGATCTTTGGAAATCTGAATGTCTTATATTATAATATCGATAAACATCTACATTTACCTATACATTTTAAATTGCAAATCTAACAAAATCGTTTAGAAAAATAAGTCGTCATTTTGGCTTCCACTTTACTTATACAATGGAATGGTCTCAACAGCAACCATCATATCATATTAGTATTAACAACGTCAACTTCAATTACATAACGAATTGTGATTTAATCTGCTATCATGAATGATGAATGTTTTATTATAATTATGGCCACGAGCCTTTGGCGTCCCGAGGGAACCGGTCTCTACTCGCTCACGAGGAAACCATGAACCGCCACGCTCCAGTGCATATAAAACTGACAAATTCACTACTAATTTAATTTCCCAAACTAATCTCAATTTTGCCAACTACGTAAGTGTCTGTGGATAATTATCAAAGAGTATGTCGAATGGCACTCACTGCTACTAATTTCATTACTTATATTGTTTACAACTGATTCTACTACAGAACATTGGGGTGATTCTTACAATAGGAATATTCAGATTAATAATAACTTCAACTAACACACACATAAGACACAATAAAGGTATTGACTTACTCCGGTGATAAAAAGGCACCCTTACATTAGTCAAAAAAGGACTGCATTCAAAATTATCATTATAAATATTCCAATCGTCGTTCCTCCCCAATGCACCATTACACTTACATGTTTCTAACATAATTTCCAGTCATAACACCGTACACTTAATCAAAATCACAATAAAACAAACCAATCAGCTTTATTATTGCTCTCTATCTTAACGAGTTACTTTGTAAATACAATGAACGTCTTCAATAAGATAATGTATTATATACGAAATAATGTCGTAATCTCAAAGGCGTATATTTAATAATTAAACAGCTACAGCTTTACATAGCTTTAATATTATTATTTAGTCCTTTACGCGATACTTCGTTCGACTCGATTTACCATTATCTATGTTAGTACTACGCTACAATGAAAACATCAAGTTGCTCCCGTCGAGTTTCCGACCGTTCGTCCAACAGGCGCCGTGTGTCGTCTGACAAGGACATACTGAGACCATAAACCGCTCCCTTTCAAGAGAAGACCGTAAGGTGACATCACACTATCAATCATCGAAAAAGTTCAAACATCTATGACTAACAATTTTATTTAAAATCAGATTCGATTCTGTTTTTTTTAATTAATTAATTTATTTAAAAAATCAATTAGCTACCGCTGCAGCGCTGTACAGTTTGCATCACACACGGCACCGACACTGACATCAATAAATACTGACACAAGTCGTCAGTCACCCGCAAGTCACGAACACATAAACCGAACAACCGCCCTCGACGAGACCAAACCGAACGAACGCACCCAAACCTGCCGTCGTACTTTGATTTATAACAATAACAGCGTATAATGTTTTACGATCACTGTCAGTCTCCCTGTACTCATAAATTATACAAATGGACTGGTCTGTCTGTATCTAGTAATCTCAACCACTAATATCCATTTAGAGTAGTTATACATACAAGAATATTTACTTCGTAGTATTGTGGTCTTAACTGTTAAGTATATCACGAATTGGCGTGAAGTATCTAAATATATTTCGACTTAAATATATTATGTAAAAAATACAAAAACATTTTATTGTTATGATATCCAGTATGGTCTATAAAATTTTACGTGAATTTTGTGCTATAGTCGAACGAAGTCTAAACGACTCGTTAATCCAATATGCATCTATTATGTGATGAACCGCGTGCTTTACTACGACACTGATCTCTATAATATAAATACTCTTAAAACAAATAAATAGGCTTTTATAATTACAGTGTACTTATTTAATTATTAGCTCTCAACAACATTGTGTTGAATTGTCCAACATTACTTTTCTATGTAGGGTAGAGGGTATAAAGATCGTCGGAAAAAAATGTAAAGTAAAGCTCTTGGCTTATTTAATTTGTTGTAAGTCCTGCATAGCGATGACACGTACAGAACATGGTAAAACTGTCTACTGTAGAGTACCGCCTATAGTTTATATTTATATTATAGAAATCAATGTAGGGAACACTTAAATATAACTTAAACCTGTTAATCACTACATGTGTTTACTACGTCACATAACGAAAAATAGTATTTCCGAATGAGTACATAATGTATGTAAACGTTTAACGGGAACCAAACCGAATCTAGGGCATAAACTTGCAATGTATTGGCTACGTGGTAAATTGTATGTAATAGATACTATATCACCTACAACGGTATATAACAAACCAACGTCCATAACAACGGGCAAATTAACAGTTCTCGCCAATAGAAAACCAGTTCACCGATTGCACTCGATCACAAGC
This sequence comes from Panoquina ocola ocola, assembly GCA_018249155.1. Classification (NCBI taxonomy): domain Eukaryota; kingdom Metazoa; phylum Arthropoda; class Insecta; order Lepidoptera; family Hesperiidae; genus Panoquina; species Panoquina ocola. The sequence goes on from DWKA01001091.1 coordinate 4,611, forward strand.
TTGGTCGCGAAACTTCCGTAACTAATAAATACAAATAAAATCAATTCTAGCTTAATGACTACGTAGCTAAAGCTAGCAATATAAGAAAAATCACAAGTCTACAAACGTTCTAATAAGATGGATACGTCACATTTCAAAACAACTCGTAATCTCGCGGAGCTTTAGAAACCCCATTTCACCATTATAATCAGTATCACTAACCTTTCGCGAAGGTCAATTCAAAGAATGTATAGGTATGCCTTAAGATATGCGAACTTAACGTAAATGTTAGATAATAATCATAATAAATTGTACTCGACGATCTACGATAGGTAAAAAACAAGATTGCACACACGGTACGCGCTCACTGAACGTAGCTCCACCGCTGTCGGCGTTGTCCCGGCGCCGGGCGGGCCGGGCGGGGCAGTTGTCCCGGTGTCCAGGGCCGGGCGAGGCAGTAGTCCCGGTATCCCGGTGTCCCGGTGGCGGGACGAGTCAATGTATAATACGTTAAGATCACAGGTGCGTGCTGCCGCGCGCGCGCGCCGCCCCGGGGCTGCGGCCCGGCCGTCATGGCCGGTGGAACCTGCAACCGTCCGATGTATTAACCACACATATTCACTATGTCACACGCTCCTTATATTAAAGTTAATAATAATAAATAATTATTGAAAAAGACACGGTTAGAATATCGCTTGTTTTCCAAGATTTAAAAGTATGTTAGTCAGTGATAAAAAAAAATCTATAAGTGTTTTCAAAGGTTACCCCCTACAAATTCACTCAAAAACATGATCTCTTTATAATATTTTTTTGAATTTGGATCGGTTGAAATTGTAGTAAATCTATGTTATTATGTTTCCTTGTGAGGATTTTCCGGAGCGCATTGCAGTTCGTTTTGCAGTTCTTCAAAACAAATGTGATTCTTCTGGCGTTTCCTCAGGTAGACCGTCTGCTTTAACATCAGTATTTATTATAAAAAAAGATGTTAAGCATGAAGTTTTATGCTAAAGTGAAAGCGTTACCTAGTGAGGTGCTTGCTCTCCTCGTGCACCGCCATTTCCGAGCTCTTGAACTCGTTAAGTTCGCGGCGGATGGCGGCCTTGTCGCGCGGCGTCAGGCGCGTCCACGGCTTGTCCGCGCGCCGGTCGTAGTCGTGCGCCTGCGTACGCACAACAATTTTATATTTATTTATTTCATATAACAACTTTACGTTCGATGTTACAGGTGAATCTAATGTGTTAGCGTAAGTACGATTCATTCGTAACTTAGTTAATATTATACGGTTTTTTCAACCAAAGTCTGTTCATCAATTTTAGTACGGCTTATCAAAAATGCTGTCAAATTTAACAACCAGTACAAATAAATTATTCAAGAAATATTTTAAGCAATATCTTACTCTCGGTGAATTTCATATACCAAGATTAATAGCACGTTCACGGTACCTGAGTCACTTCGATGTAGTCGCTGAATCGAATGATTTTCTTCTCCTTCAACTCGTCTACCGTGGGCCGGAAGCTGAGCTTACGCAGCAAGTAGCGCTTCTTCTCTTCTTTCTGCTTCTTCTCCTCGGCCGGAGACTGACCTAGTTATCGACAAAATACATGTAAACACAATAACGTACAAGTAAAAAGATGATGTGCACAACATCCTTGTGGCAACATAGCCACATGTTATGTGGTGACGTCAGGAGCTATCGAAGTTTTATATGACGCTTGCTTATATTCAAGTTCTGAACAAAAGTCAGTCAGAGCTTAGACACTCCCCAGGTATGACATCTCGCCTGGTGGGGTATTCTATTAGCTAAACTGATGATATTAGAAATGGTTTGAACACGTTCTGGAAATCATTATCCAGAAAGTCTATTTTTGAGGTGTTGACACTGCTTCGATGGCGACGGCGATGTGTCGAATGGCGAAATAGCGATCAGTAGTGAATTAGCGATCAAGTAATGTCGAAAACTTAACTAACTAGCTATATAAACCGGCACTGTCGTCAAGAACCCACTCACGGAATCGCTCATGAAGTTTTAACATTGATGTTGAATAATCTGCCAAACGCGCCCTTAAGTTTCGAAGTTGTTTCTAGTATGAAAAAGAGACAAACATTGGTGTGAAAAACCATTTTCTATAGTCCTGTAATTTCGTCCATTCGCTGGACTGCCGACATTCGTGTTAGGACAAATAATCAATACAATTAATCACGACGAATACTACACCGAAATGAGTTCCACGGCCGCTGTTCCCGCGGGCACATTAATTATCGGGATTAAAAATACCCAGGCGAACCGAGGCCGGGCCGCTAGTAATTATCATAAATATTCTGACAGACTCGTAATGGATAATATATGTTTTACAATGATTTAATTGTCTTACTTTTTAGTATGTTCCTCTCTACTAACTCCTCGGCGGTGGGTCTCATGGACAGGCGACGTATCAGCCGCGCGCCAATCGCTTCCCACGACTCCTGCCGCTCGTGCTCACTCTGAACCACCAGAATGTTCCTGCGTAACAAACATCAACACCATTAACAAACCGACAACACAGTAGTACACACAAAACAACATCCAACACACAAATGTGATATTCGAATCGCACTGACGTAACTCTCTCCCTGATCCGGCTCAGTACGCTAACGGCGATAAAGATCCGTGTCACTTGTGCGCGGACGCTAGCGATCGACCGGCGAAACAAAATTTGCCACAGCATATGCGTCTCCGAAAACATGTCGGATTAGCGTAAAGCTTTGGCTTAATCCCAACTCGCGATCCCGATAACGTTTAATTAATTAACGAAGGTCGTTATTCTAACACATTTTTAGTGGAACGCCCCCTACGCGCCCGGACGCGCTTGTTTACGTTCTACACGCTTGGATTTTGTATTCTTTTATGTAGGAACCTGGTGTGTCACAATGTCATTAGGTCTAATTGCATTTGGCCGACAATGCCAGCAGTGCCAAGAGCGAGCTCCGTGAAACAGGAAGAAATAAAAAATTGACAATGGGTGAGTATGCAAACGAAAATAACACTCCCAGGCGTGCATCGCGGTAGTGGCATCGACACACCGCGCGCGTGTGACATATAGCGGCGGCGAGCGGCGAGCGGCGAGCGGCGTTGCATAACACGCTCTAGTAACATCTAAACATGTTACATTTAAAACCAATCGATGTCAATTGTGTTGTTTATTTATAATAATACAAGTTCATTTATTCCAGGCGCTGGTATTTCTTTTTAAATACATACTTGTAACTTTTAAATAACACAAACCGATTTAATATTATTATGTAGGTACATAATACGGTTTCGGGCACATTTTTATATACCTACTAAATATGCTGAAATATTTTCATAACAACATTTTATAATTTAGCTTCATTAGTTATACATATGATCGGAATGAAAGCATTCAGAAGTGATCTGTAAGTCTAAGTTTTAATCAAGCCGTGACCTAAAAAGTCTGTACACCGTATATTATTTACAAAAATCCAAACCAATATCAATGTTCTTTATTTAACCTGACTTATATTGCTATCATTCCCGTGTCCCGCTTTCTTTCAACTTCGAATCACAAAAGTTTGAAGGAAAATAAAACAGCGAGAAAGTCGGATTTTAATATTGCTCACAAAAATAAAAGTGGAACGGTCGCCTACGCCTGACGCCTAAATACTTCTTACGGAATTAACATTGAATTGTTTAAAGGTTAATTTGTCTTTGCCATTTTTCAAAATTGAGGATTATTTTTATGAAAGTAAAAGATCTTATATTTTATGCACTTTAACAATATAATATAATCGCACATTCGAATGCCTTCAAAAATCAGTGTCAGATTCTCACAGTTTTTCTCCTCAGTGCAAAGCATTTTGCGACAAGGTGTATTATAAAAAACCGAATTTACGCGTAAACATCTATAACGTGATGTGTGCTTGCTTCTCCTGGATATGAAATGTCTTCCAGTGTACATCTAGTGTTATCCATAAAAGTTTTGTAACTGAGAAGGCCTAGAGTATACCACGCTGCTCCAATGCGTATTGATAGAGTGTTACATCATCATCATCATTACAACCCATAATCGTCCCACTGCTGGGCTCGGGTCTCCTCTCACAATATGAGGGGTACAGGCCATAGTCCTGCACGCTGGCTAAGTGCGCATTGGCAGACTTCGCAACACCTTTGAGAACATTCTGGAGAACTCTCAGGTGTGCAGGTTTCCTCACGATGTTTCGTGTGTTAGTTACCTGTTGATAAGCTCCTGGCGGTCGGGGCGGAGCGCCAGCTTGATGTTGAGGGACTCCTTGCGCGCCAGCTTGGCGGCAACACGCTCCGACTCGCTCGCGTACTCGTCGCGGTGCTCCTCCCACGGCCGCGCGTTTTCCTTGTTCTCCAGCGCGTTGCCCACGCGCACCGGTCGGCTGCTACTGCATTTTAAAAAGCCAGTGTTAATATTGGACGGTGCTGTTACCGTTTATACCCCCCTAGTACTTTTCTATTCACGCTAACGTTTTGAAGATGTATGGCAATTTTTTTTTTACATTTTATAAGATAGTGCTTGACCACGATCCCACTCGATGGAAAGTGGTGACGAAGTCCTTGATGTTGGGCACGCTACTTTACGCTACCTTAGATAAAACCTATTCAATCTCCTTTTGAAGACACCCACATCGCAATAATTATAATTTTGACAGTAAATACTTATAGAGAAATATAGAGTGAGCGTGAAGAGAAAAGTATTTTGTCAAGATCCCCCCCTTTGTGACAAGAAAAATCATAAGTTTCGTAGTTTTATGACAAACGTAATTCGCCATGTCGATCTACCGTGCCAAGCCTAATGTTTCTTATGAAAATTTATGCGTCACAACTAACACAAGGTTCGTCTGTACGCTTATGAATGCAAATATACAAGCAAGTAGAGACACAAAACGGAAAACGACATCATCTAACAGTATAGAGCCTAATAATATTTGCCACTTGCAGCGGTATAATCTACTGACGGCGTCTGAATTGCTAAACACAAATATGCAACTTAAAGTATACGAAGTTAGAAAAAGGCTGAAGAAGTAGAGGAAACAATTATGTCGTCAACTTTTACACAGTTTTTGTACAATTTTCTAGTAAGACTGGCGAAAATAATTCGAACAGTGGTACCTACTTTAATACAACACCCTAGCAAAAGCCTGAGATTACAATCTATACAAAATACAGTTACCTAAAAGTCGATAATCTATTTAATGCTTCGATTATCATAAAAATGTATTTAGAATTTTTAATTAGTGAAATAGATTCTACCACGCACATGAACTTCCATAATTATATTCAATCCAAGTTGCATAATCATTTCACAAACAGTTAGAATACATATAGTATATCTCATTACAGCACAGAGATCAGTACATTCGTCTCTTGTATTGCAATCATTTGGACGCCCGCGGAAGTAGAGCATTGAGCTACATAAATTTGTAGACTCAGTCAAGCGAACGAATAAAAGAAATGAAAAATCACCGCCGTTCGTGAGCAAATTCGAGCGATAGTGGTTTCAATAGAGGGCATTTCAAAAGAAAAGCAATTTAAGTGACATAATGGTCAAAAGTTTTTGTTCTGCAGACGAAGCCTTATTTCTGTTGACCTTTTGTACGAGACAAGTTATTTATTTGTTTACATTGCTATCAACATTTCAGACCAAATCCTACTTTCCGCACAGGCCACGAATCTATTTAGACCGTTGAATGTATTTTCGCTATTAACGTTGAGGCCTCAAATCAGAGCGGTCGTGCGCGACCATTGTCAGTCAATCGCCGTTATTTTTAACGAAACATTTATATAGGTTATTCTAAAGAAGAGATTTCTATATTATAAACAAGTTAAGTATAATAAGCTGCTGAATTTTCATTATCAAACATCACATCTACGATAACAATCTAGAAGTAAAATCAAATTTGACCTGCGTTCTTTAGTAATTTCACACAACATATAGTTTACACAGATTATAATATATTATTAATGAAGTTTACAACACATACATGCAACCACAAACTTATAGATAGGCAAGTATTCAAAACGACATACACAGAAAACGCAAGTGAAGAAGTGTATTGATTTGAAAGTTGAAACATAAAAACGTGTGTAATGATTTATGAATCGATGTGAATTGCAAGTGTGTGGGTGTTTAGGTGGGTTATCGTGTGTGGAACGTAGCGAAGTGTCGTGTGTTAGTGAAGGGCGGTGTGTGTCGATGACGGCGTGTGTCGAGATGGGAAGCGTGATGCATGGGCGGTAGGCGAAGCGGACCGTCGGGAGGTCGGTGGGTTGCACAACATTGACAAACTTGTGGGAGTTTTACCATATGCGAATCCTCGGTTTGGGCGGCGGCCGTCTGCTCGCCAGCGCGGGATGAAAATAAACGGACAATGTCACAAACACGCCCAAACAACAACGTTTGTGTTGTGTAAAAGTAAAATACATTAATGTTTCGTAGGTTCGGCCACGAGCGTGTATCTACGTTGTCAGTAACATCACGCGATATTTGGGTGTGTGCGGTACAGAACAACATTTCGCCTCATTAAAGTAAATTAGATTAAATACTTTTCTAGCACATCGTTTTTTATACAAAAGTGTTATTCGTAACTTTAAAATATTATTTACTTATCACCCAAACAATCTTTAATTACATTATGCGACTATAAAATAATTTATTATTACAATTTATACGTAATAAATACAAGTTACATTGCATTATAATACTTTTACCAATTCCATGTGCACAGAGACGATGTAAAATCTATATTTTTTTGATTCATTACTCATAGATCTATCAATTATGAATAAAGACAGATCTTTCATAATAGTGGATAATTAAATAATACTAAAGCTATATGTTATATTTACACACAATTATGACGGAAGGATACATACATACAAAGGACCTGCATAAATGACTGGACATTCAAATGTGTGTTTTGTACAACGGAAGAATCTAGTTAAGAAACCTAGACATCACCCAGTGTTATAGAATTTACTTTATGGAAAAAATCCAATGATGCCATGTTGTTAGAGTATACGAAAAAAAGTACCCATTTTGAAATAGATTATGTCGAGAGAAACCTATCGAAGTTATTTCATAGTAAACAAATAATGTTTTTAAGACTTTCATATTAATTTAAAAATTACATTTGGTGACGACATGTTGCCTGCCTGACAGGTTTTTAATTTAAAAAACGACTTTAAAACTTCATTTGTATCATTAAAATATAAAAAAGAAGACAACTTTATAAAAATTGGGAAATTACCTATTACAGCACCCTATTAACCTAGCTATTTGATCTTTGCATAATATTGAATACTATCAAATCCTGAACAGGAATAACCTTACCCCATATCATAATGTTCCAGCTGCAGTCTTAAGCCAATAAGGTAAGGCTATAAAATATTTTCAAGGAAAAGATATAAACCGAGGTCACTGACTTTCCTATTCTTAGTTAGATTGCATTACACATGTTTAATCTATGACATGGTACATAAATACAACGACGTTGTATTAAATACATAAATGGTCTGTACACAGGGCGCAAAAGAACGGTCCGATTTAGGTAGCCATCGATGAATCGTAGGGGAATGCGTCCCTTTCTAAAACGCTAGTAAATGTGTTAGAAAGGGAGGTAATTCTACGAATTTGCGCTGTCACGTGGACCGTTCTTGACTCTTCTTACCAGCAAATGGTTTTGAACCTTATTGCAACTAGATAGAATTTAACTATGACCAATATATATTTTGAAGTGAAACTTCCTCAGCGGCGACATCGGTAATAAAATTTAAACGTGATACTCGATACACATCGATAGATGGCGTTGGCAGGAGATAAAAACAAAATAATTCTTTTAAGTTAAAAACATATTAGATACAATAAAACACAAGTAAATTTAAATTTGAATCTCCAAACATTCAGAAGTTTCACCCTATGTAGCACGGCTGCACACAACCATTTTATTGGTATTCTTAACAGACTAAAAAGAAGGAGGTTCTCAATTCGGTCTGTATATGTATATATTTTTTCTGTACTCAATAGTTATCTACAATATAATATAACGTAACATAGTAGAGATGGATACTAACTTGAAGCTGGTATGATGGTGGTCCTGACGCGGCGCTAGCGGGGTAGCGAGCGGCGTGGCGGCGGGCGAGGCTTGCGGCGGCGGCCGCTTCTTCAACGCCGATTTCAACGGCACCGCGTTAAACAGCGGCTCCTTCGGCGGGATCTCCTCCACGCGCGACGTGTCCGCCGGCTCCGGCTCCGACTCCTCACCATCGTCTTCCTCCTCAGCTGTTGTCACATACAGTACATGTCAAGAAGAGGAGAATAGGCGTTGTGTAATGTAGCGTGCCCAACATCTAGGACTTCATCACCACTTTCCATCAGGTGGAAATACATACACATTGAACGGTATAATTATGTACAGTTACGGGCAAGGAATTTGGCAAAACCTAGAAAGAGACAATAGATGCGTAGAAGTCGTTTTGCTCTCCTTTTTGTTTTGCGCATCTAACTGTCTTTTTCAGATTCTTGCCAAGTTCCTTGCCCATGACGATGGCCATGTTAGTGTACTGCCATCAAACCCTGAACAGGAATAACCTCGCGTAATGTTGTGACGTTATACGGATATCTAAAACTTTGCAGGGAACGTTTTTAACTTTGAGGTCATCGAGTTTCCTATTCTTAGTTTAATTGCATTAAACTTAAATGAGTACGACCACAGCGCATCTAACCGGTACGTTTTCACTGTAGG
>DWKA01001092.1:0-13354 GCA_018249155.1 Panoquina ocola ocola
TAAAACTATTTATTTTGTGCAATATGAACATACCTAATCAAGAATATCATATTAATTACCTGTTTAATATTAAAAAATATGTCGTTACCCTTCACATTGTGAGAGGAGACCCGAACCCAGCAGTGGGACAATTATGGGTTGTAATGATGATAATGAACATAGGGATTAGGGATAACTTTTACAAGTGTTTTGGACATTTTACAAACTCGCTAAAGTTCCCGGACTTTGCACTTCGCACTCGGTTATCTAGAAGTTTGGATGTTATCGAGAGAGCCCGGTACACGCAAATCGGTTAATTACGCGATAATGCGCGATACTTGATCACCACAGTCGCAACACTGTTCTTATCGGGCCCGGCTAATTCATTACACTGACAACAAGCGGGAGTTACACTAAAAAATATGATGTAGGTACTTATTTGTTATGTAAGTAGTTAGCAATTTTCTAAACTCAGCAACCTAATTTAAAGTTGAAATTAGCAAACCTCCTAATCTCTACTGCTATGCTGTCTATCCTTACATCTATCGATTCTACTAGAACCTACGTAATCCTAAGACAACTTATGAGAAAATCTTGTAACAACAAACAAATATTATGATTATTCAAATCAATTAATCACAAAATATTGTGATCATAACATATAGGTATGTACGAGTATAACAGTTGTGAACAGGCCAACAGACTGTCGACGTATGTACTTTATGTATATAGGTCTTATAGGTACCTACTTCAAACAGATTCAATTATAAACATTTAGAATTTACACGTGCAGGCAAGGAAGGTAAAATCTTATTATCAGTATAATAATAAATGTACGTAATATTGTCCGCGGATCACTAATCCCCGACGTGTTTCATACACACAAACACGTTGATAACATAATAATATTAAACATGTTTATCTAACGAAAACAAATAGATTATTACAGTATCGCTCAATCACAACTGAATTTGTTCATTAATCACATCGATTTCAATCAAGCATAAAAATACCTATGCTAGGTAATATGTATAAAAATTTGTAGGTAAATCAAAATTAGATCCTTCTTTATTTCAAGGAACGTTTGGTTACATATTTGAAAGTGACCCGTAGAAATATTTGAAATTGGATTTTTTTTTGCGAAACGAAGTTGTTACAGCGATCGTGCAGTGATCAGTACGCAACGAGCTGTCAAACATTCCGTCACGGAGCTCGATCCATCAAACGGTTGGGGCTTGTGTTCTCGGAAGCTGTGTATACCATCCCCCTCCCCCTCCCCCTCCCCTACCCGCCCCCCGCGACTTTGTTCTAGCGAGCAACAGAGGAACAATGGTAAACAACATTAGCAGCCGTTGACGGCCACTGTGCGGACACTGTGCGGACACTGCGACCAGCGCACAATGCGACCTGCATTCACAATAATGAGTGACTTTACAAGCTTCTACGGGGTGTTTAGAAATAAATAAATATTTTAAAGAATAATGTTTTGTGTATTCACTTCAATTTTGATATTTTTTTGCAAAATCTGGGCCTAGGCGTCGTTATATCAAGTAGAAGTTCTAAGGACTGAAAAGCTTTTATGAATATTTTGGAAAAACATAATAATTCACAACAATCACGCATCGTCTATGCGTTACCACACGATGACGTCACGGGCAAAATAAACACTGTACACTTATTTTTTTCTCTGTCTATTGCTATTTTAAACATTGTCACATTATTCGATTCTTAGTTTTAGCGGATCAAAATAAAATAAAACTTTTACTGCAAAACTGTGTATTTTTCACTAATACTGATGTTATCAGTAGATATCTCTGTAGCAATCAATAAAGCAGTAAACAATCAGCTAAGTTATTTTTATTACTCTATTATTTAACGATTTCCTGTTATCTAAATGATATTTATGTAGTAACCATTTTGAGACACCCTGTATCGAAGCAGAGAGTGCACAAAAAACGTGTAGCGGACATTCGGACTCAAACCGCGCAGTAGCTTCCACAGCGAGTGATGGATCGCGACTCCACTGCTTAAGTCTAAGTCGAAAACATCCCCCATTGTGCTGGACCCAGCAGGACTTAGCTAAGACAATGACTTACGAGAGTCACGCAGCGACAGAACGACATTCACTCATAAATTCAGAGAAGCATCGCACTAATGTGTTGTTATACTTGTTAGTGTTAAGCCTTCGGTAATTTATAGCACCCGATCGCCATTCTATCTAACGATATGTTATCGCCCAGCTCACCGAGCGCTACCGGCTAGATACCGGACCCTTATCGTAATACAATTATTATTTTACAATGAATGGAATGTTGCTATCGTTAATTCGCCAAACGGTTGTCATAATATGCCAAATTATTTACTATGTTTAATAATCGGACAATTTAGTTTATAACGCAATAAAACTGTGAAGATAATCAACGTTTACTCTTTCAATTATAAATTCCGCGCTCTGCCAATATTTGCATGTTGTCTCTCAATTTAATTCAGGGCCGAATACTTGAATTCATTAGATATTTTATGACTACAAATTATGTGAGTCACATTTCAATAGTAACTTTTAGGTTTTAAAGCGAAAGAAACTCCTCAGTAGGTATATCACAATTGTACATCTCTATCTTATGAAAACGACGCAACAATTTCCCTACATCCATAACTTTAGCCATATACATTACATATTTACAACGCATAGTTTAAATCTAGTTCGATCTATATAAATATACCTATAATACAACATTTCTTCGCATCTGATCTACCAACTTAATTAGGTACATATCGCACCATAATATTATATTAAACGTGTAATTGACCTATTAGGAGCTTTTACTGCCGCAAACAACACAAGGTGAACAACTTAAACACGATCGGTTATGCTAATCGCTCCTCGCATTAATCAATTACCATTGGGATGGCAACGTCTCAATTATTGTTATCAAGTATTTGATAGATGGCGTGTCGATGTAGGTAAAACGCCGCGAGCCCGTAAACATGATTTATGTGCAACTCGGTCCTCGGCGACAGCGATTATTTAATACATAATTACAGTAATCTGATTGTGTTTTGATTGTTCGATTGGCGAATGGCGAGTGCGGAGAGCTTTCTTAAGAGTTAGGACATACCTATATCTACTTGCAAAGATTTTTGCGTGGCTTTATGACACGTGATTAGACTGTTATGTGATTAATTAGTCACTATATGAGCATTAACTTACTCTTTAGATATATCTATTTTCATGAGTACCTATTGCTTAATTTGGTAGCTTCCTACAGCTGGACTGGTCTACAATAACAGCGTTGTTTTGCATTTAGATATGGATTAAATTCAACAATTTATTTATTAATGTTATCTCACTATAAACATTAAGAATCAGTTGTTAGATGTAAATCCAGACAGGGGATCATGCCCCTCTGCACCCCCATAGTTCCGCTATTGAGAAGTGATCAGTTTTTTTTAAGACACCGTAAACAACAGACCCAAGAACTAGGTATATGTGTGTCACAAAATGTTATTCCTCGTTGATGTGCTTCTTGCAACAGCCATTCACACCGCAGCCATATTTCCATTCCGTGGACGCGCGCTTGTGTACAAACTATGAGATGTTGATGGTCGCATTGTGATTGTGAACTCGCTCGCGGCCGTATATGTGACACGAAGACCGATGACGGCACTCCGTCACGTGTGACAGCGCGCATTCCTGCGCCGTGTCCCGTCATTGTGCGCCGGACAAAGCGGAGGGCCTGTATTGCCCCGTAAAACAATAAACCACCCACGGGACGTGGCGTTCGATGTTGACTTACGACGTCCTCGGGCACTCAACCAGATTACATGAAGTTTAATATTAACTTTATTGACATACATATTTAACATTCTTAAACACTGGAAATAAATGTAGCCATTGTCCCTTAACAAGGTAAAGCTTTTCTCGTGCCTATATGATAAATCTTGTGAACGTTATTTCTACTTCTATTGAATCGATCCTTGTGGAACTATACAAGCTCATTACTTTCCCCTTACTTTTCAATTATTTTATGTAGGTATACCTATATGAATACCTCCATATAAAGAGGTACTGATTATGATGTTATATTTTTTTATCGTGATTATATCCTTACAAAGCCAGAGCGAGCAGCTAGTTTGTGTAATTATTTGGACGTATGACATGTTGATTTATTTCGGGGCCGCACTCGATAACGCATAAATATGTATCTAATTGCATCGGCACGCCGAGTAGCATTGACAGACAAACAACCGTAATGATATCCTTATTGCAACCATTTACATAAACTGACAGAAGAGAAATTTGATTGCTATAAAACTGTCAATCTTAAAAACTGATTGCCTTATGAGACTAACGGCTGACAGGAATAGGTAGGTGAGTTGTTATATTTAAAAAAAAGTAGCAAACGAGCTGACAGTGCCACCGTAACCTGCCGCCCATGGACACGTGTGACACACTTCGGAGAGGACAGTGGGGTGAGAGGGACTGTGTTAGTTGATTATTGTGAGGCATGCATCGTGATAGCCATACGCGGCCCAAAACACCCTTCAGAAGTTCAGACCGAAACGAATGACATCAAAAAGCTAAATTATTTTACGTCAGAAAGAGGTGGGGCGGCGGTGCTTCTCCAAGCGGACACATGGATCTACCACCTGTCAAAATTTGCCTGTTGTTATCTGGGGACTGGCGATTTACCACTTAAACACGCGGTTACTAGCTGTTAGAGTAGGTAAGGTGAGCTCACCTCACCTGTCTACTTAAACATTGACGAAGGACTTAGGGTAACCAAATTGACTAGGTAGGTACCTACAAAAACAGTGGTCTAAGTATCGTAAGTGCAATGCAGTCGCCAGTCATACAGCCTCATAGCAAACCACTCAGCCCTCCGCCGATACGTTGGACTCGGGACAATCGAACGACAAGTCACGAGAGTCGCTGACACTTTGGACTGTGCCGCTGCTAAATAATAACGAAAGGGTAATCGATGAGCCTTTGAGGAGCGCTAGAAGCCGCCGGGGCGCGGGGCGCGGGGCGCGGGGCGCGGGAAGAGCGGGGACGCCGGTGACTAATGAACCGATAATGATCCGGCCGAGAGAACAACACTACACATAATAATTTTGATGTACGGCCGCTGATAAATCTATTAAGAGTTGACATCTCCATCGGCGGCGCGGCTCACAGCCGCATTATTATTATTTTAATGTTATTATTCAAATTATTATAATCTTGGCCGCCATATTTATAGCGTTCGAATAATCCTTTTTGATATGCCGCTTAAGGAGCGGTTAGGGCTCGGGACGGCGCACACTGCGTTGCTATTTGGTATATTTTACATTTTTCAGTAATACGAAAAACATTTGACAATTTATGGTTTGGTTCTATCCATTGCTTGGGTTCCGAGCTTTGGCTTGCACCAACCTTAACGCTACTCCAGCTCCATAATCATAAAAATTTGGTCAACTTTTAAATAGTCGAATCTAAGACTTAATTAAGTTGTGATTCAAGTAATACTTAATTTAATTTAATTTGACAGCTAGTGGTAAAATTTCTTGAGCGCTTCCGTGCTTCGGAGGGCACATAAAGCCATCGGTCCCGGTTGTTATCGTTAGATGGCAGTCGTTAAGCCATGTCGGACGGCATTCGGGTAGCTTGAAAACTTGCGACACCTGGGTCGGCCACTAACCCTTCCACCAATCCGCACTGTAGCGGCATGGTGGAGTAAGCTCTAGGCCTCCTTAGTTATTAGGAGTGCCCTGGTTAGTGTTCTGTAGAGGTCCGTTAATGGGTTGAAGCCATGTCTTTATTATAAGTTCGCCATTCACTATGTAGGTCAAAAACACCGGCTTCAATATTAAAACTTAGCCAATTATTTTTAGTTGACGAAATTTTCGTAGTCACGTATACCTAAACGTAATGTTAAATGTAATTCCGATCCCATATTTGAGATTCGAGTGTTAGACCGCAGCAGTGTGCGTTCCGCCCAATGAGGTGTAAATGCTTTGTGAAATACGCGCGGGGATATATCGGAGACAATTTATTTGAGGTGATACCTTCCCCCGACCTCCTCTCGCGCCGGGGAACGATGTCAACTGTAATTCAAACGGGTAAGAGTTAATTTGCTTCGTCCATAACCTAACGTTTATGAAACAGTGGCCAAAGGAACATCGCTCTTCTCTCAAGATGTTCGACCGTTCAGAATTGCGTGGCGGGCAGTTTTAGGATTTTAAGAGATGATTCCTTGTGGCAAAGAGCGTGCTGCGTCCGCTGATTGCGAGGCGAATAAATAAGTGTTCATGTAACCGACGACTAATTTAGTTGTCAAGCGTAAGTTTATTTTTAAACATATTATTATGTGAAGTTTTCGCGAGTCTGCAGCAGGAATGCAAGCGCATCGTCCCAGCCGTTGCCGTGCTGGATAATCTTATTGTGAAATAAAATAATATTTTGTCTCTCTAATAAAATTAATGAATGAACTGCCACGCATTTGTAAACGTTTATGAGATAGAAGACTTAATTATTTGTGAATGAACACCTAAGTAAAAGGTAGATAAGTTATTTTTCAGCATCCTGGTAAGTAGTAGCTGGGCCCTACCGCGCCAACCTGACCGCGCGTGGTGAAAAGCTAAGAAAAGGAAAACAATACACAGAGAGCAGGGGAGAGACCTGAAAATAGACGGTCAGTATAACTTAAGTCTCTTGTTTTTAAACATATTAAGGTAACGATTCTTTCATTAGGTAGGTAGCTACAGTTTTTTTTCTACTTAGGTAGGTATATTATCATTTTTTTTAATTCAATGATAGTTATTTTTCTAAAGTATCAGCTCTTCTCGAGTTGCGTAAATTTATATGTATGATATCATTATGTAAGTAAATTACATGCCAAAATAAAATACAAATTCTCCTCAATCGTACATCCTTATTCAACGAATTCCCACGGCCTCGTGGTCTAGCGTGGAGCCGCGAGCAAGCGAGCGCGGCACCGCACTGGCCAACAACATAACCAGCATTCCAAACTTCCCAAAGCGAGCATCGCCGAGCCGCAATCAAAGAGGCATTCCTGCACACCTACAAAGCACAAAGGAAGTGCAACCGGAGCCCCATTTTCCGGCGGAGGCCGACCACGCCCCCCGCGGCACTCCACATAACGACGAATAACCCTTTGTGCTCCACAGATCGTATAAATAAACAGATTCCTCGCAGGAACGAGAACCACAGTGTTGTGAAAAAGGCAAAATAAGAATGGAGCTAAATTCAAGAAATTAATATGTAAAAATATTTTTGCAAAGTAAACTACATAGTTGTGGAAGTAATTAGCATTTTGTCTCGTTGTACCTATTTGATGTTCCTCCGCGAATCGATAATAACATGTGGTCCCTAATATTACGTCTGTACTTAACTTTTTGTTAACCCGTTAAAGTACAGCAAACAGCTGAGGAGAGCCGGCAGCGGTGGCTCGTGAACCAGGATTATTTGATAGTTTATGTTTATAACCAATTACAATAATACCCATAAGTGTACTCATAAGGTCAGCCCGGCGGTAGCGCCTCAAAGGATTATTTTATATGACTTCCACCCATTAATGGCCCACTGCAGGATGCGGTCTCTCCTCGCTACTGATGAAGTCGAGCCTAGAGCATACCCCATGAGGTTTCTTTAGTAAATTATGTTTATAAATATAGTCTACGGACTGGTAAAGGAGTCAGTGGCCAACTCAAGTTTGTAAATAAGCTACTCAAAGGCCTTCCGACATGGCTCAATGACTGCTACATACCTAATGATTACCACCGAGATTAAAGGCTAAAATTTATTTATTTTAGTCAAAAAAAATTTTAAGGTAAGGTTGTTAGAACTATCTTTTGAACACATGAAACCTTGTCATATCATAATTTGATAGCACTGGGATATCACTCTGGTATCATTATGGTAAACTAATTGTGGAATATGACCTGTACCCCTCACATTGTGAAAGGAGTCCCGAGCCCGGCAGTGGGACAGATATGGGTTGTAATGATGATGATGTAATGAAACTAATTGTGAGTGTTGGAACATTTTTGTGACGTGTGAGATCATCAATCCATCACTGTCAAACTCTATCATCTGCTGGCGATTGATACTAAAGCCGACCAATGTCCGTCGGTGTGTGGACCGTTCTGGTCACCAACACCATGCCTCGCGGGAGCTCCGCGCTCAATGAAGCCTGCAACGAGCGCGAAGGGCGACCACAATTAGTGTTGCTCAAATAAAGGGCACAATGCTGGATCAGGTGGCCGCTACTGACTCCATGCTCCAACTTGAACCAGGACTAATTTAACTCGATCCCGTTTTTTATAAGTCAGAAATATCAGATAATATAAACCGAATCACGTTTCCATTCAAAATGTTTACAAGTCAGGCAATAAAAATGATGTAGGAGATTTTTCAACAGGGCATATATTAAAAAAAATAACATGATAAGTCTTTAATGCAGTTTAGTATTATGTACAGAATAAATGTAAAAGCCAGTAAACACCAGTTGATTTTCATTGAAAATCATTTTCTCTCGTAGTTGGGATCGGTCCAGATAGACTCAGACTCTCCGTAGTCTTAGGTCTTAGAGACTTGGTATTAGATACAGTACTTATTCAATTTCGTATATACCCTAAAAATTGCATACAAATAATCATGAAAGTCCGTCAAAACCCGAAAGAGCTGGTGGCCCTAGCCGCGGCCGTGGCGCGTTGCTTTCAGTTTTTGCTAAAGGAAGACGCCGCCGCGCCGCCGCGCCGTGGCCCCGAATGAATAAACTAAGTGCTTGTTGTGAGCTTAGACAATGCCGATTGGGGCATTTAAACATTATGGTATTGTGCGCTGCTCATTGACAGGTACTACCCATTCTGATATCATATAGAGGAGGAACCCGTTCGATTTGGGCATATTCTGAGCATGAAACTGTAATATCTGTGGTTATACTCTATGCTAGCTATAGATAAACATCACTTGCTTCCGGCCTTCTTGTCCTACGCTTGTAAAATGTTACGGTGTGATGAAGTAAATAAAGTAATATCTCGTAAGAACTTGTATTTATTTGGAAATTAAAGAAACTTTGATGCCTCAGAGACGGTCGACCGTATTTAGCACCAGATACGTGGTAACGTTTAAGATCAATGCTTCAGTTTCTGCTCAGAAGCAGTCGTCGCCTAACCCGACACTAAGCAAACACTATCATAGCGCGTTTTTTGTCACAAAACGCTAACAAGAATCAAACGCCGCGCCCCACTTGTACAAACACTGGTGTCCAGTTACCTTCACCGCCAAGAGTGATCCTTAATGTGTTACTAGTAATGGAAATTATTAAATTTGACAAATTGTATACCAATATATAAACTCATCAGATACACTAGGTGTATATTAATAACCTTACTATTGTAAACCGAGTGACGAGTTGTCGAGATCAACGAAAATCAAATTGACATGTAATTGTCAAATATATTATAAATTAATGAGTACCATGGTAGTACCTAATTCGCGTAACATACTCGGATATAAAAAGAAAATCCATATACGCCAGGTGATAATTTATCATAGACCTCCAATTGTGATATAATTTCACGCTACGAAATATATAGTCGGCACTTGGTCGGGATTCAATAAAAGTAAGTAGAAAATCTACTTCACAGTACTCGCACAGATCGATGTAATCGTATCCCAATATGATTGTATGGTACGCCGGTTAGACAAGTACCGTGTACGCACTAATATCAGCTATCAGACGAGGGCATAACAAGAATGTTCTGCGTACAATGAAAACCGCAAGTTTCCACTCGATAAGTAACGAGTTGAAGTACGTAGGTACGTATGTCACGCTATACGCGGTGCGGGCGGCGTGGAGCTTGCGGCCAGCGCGACCGCCGCGCCGGCGGCAGTGGCCCGCTGCATACGCAAGGTTTCTGTTTGTGGCTAGCAGGCCCCGTGTGAAGGGACCCCTACGCCATTACATATTTTATTTGTAACATGTGCAGGGACAGATTGAAATTGGCTAACAGTAGGTGCTCCCGATTAAGTTGAGATGACTCGTTTCGTGTAAGGAAAGGTGGTGGTGAATTCTAGAATAAACTGTAACGATTTGATTTCATTAATATCTCGCGACAATAGATCTAAAGTTCCGAGAAATTTAAAAGTTGACCAAATATTACCAGGTTTCAATTTAGTCAAGCCTGTTACAGCGAGGGAGTAAAGTTACTGCTGTTGCGCAATTGAGAAGTGTCATGGGACTTTTATGACACGCCGCGGATCTCTAACGAGCGATCAATCCGGGTAACGTATCCGTGGCACAGTTCAGCATATTGTAACGTTTTCCCGGTGACTCGGTGACGGACAAAACGCACTTCTGAAAACAGAATAGATGTGATTCTTGTATCAAATTACTGTTTGGGGCACGCTTGGAACATTTTCGACGTGTTTGTTTAAAACAAAGCCGGGTAATTTAACTGTTTTACTAATGTCTGCTCTCCGGCTTGTATCAGTCGGTATAAATACTTACATCCTACATATTTTTGGCATCTAATTTAAATAGGAAACAATCTGACGAAATAATCAGTTATAACAATATTATATTAATGTCTGCAGATTGCACGTTGCAAACACCATTAAAAATTAAAGTTATACTTTGACATTTTTGGTCATCGGCTGACAATTTATACAAATTAAAAACTTTGTTAAAAACTGAGGAGTTGTGTAATTTTTGACAAACAAAACTTTTTAATGTCCAAGTTTGTCAATACTATAATTAAGTATAAGAAACAAATTAATGCTTATTCATAATTGTGAGAAAAAGGTTTTAATTTGTGTCCAGTAAGTCTTAATCTTAATCTTAGTCCATAATAAGGTAACTTTAGCTGTGAAGTCAGCATATTGAAGCATGCTGATATGCTAACACGATTGTAGTTCATTATTCTGGCTCATTTCGGGAAATCGAAAATGCTTAAACACCTTGCATCAAAATTCACACAACGGTATGCACACTGCACACTGCACCTACCTGACAATGGCCATCGCGTCACAATGGATGTACAGCGAGAAATGTCAGAAAGTCATCGGATTATTTCGCTTCGCCAATTTCCCCATAGTAGTCCTTTGCCATGACGTGGGAATGACGACTGGTGAGAATAATCCCATCGAAATATGACTGTCAAGTGGTGCGGAGTGTCGAAATGTGCCAATGTACCTAAGTGCTTACGGTTGACTGCGAGGTAAAAAGTATTTCACAAAGCTCGATATTCTTCTTTTGTGTTTAATACGAAATATTACAACGATTTGGTTTATTTCATGTTTAAAAGCTTAAATCTTTGCTTAAATGTGTAAGGTTCTGTGTTATCTGTCTAAAGCTGAGTTTCGATAATATTAAGTTTAGTCCTAGAACCTATGTACCCAATGTTTATTTTTCGAAGACAGTATAAACCGTTAATGTCTGCCATATTAGTTATTTATGAATATTCATATTTGGGTATGAATTATTAGTATTTATGAATACCTATTATAAGTACAGATGCCCACAGATGAATATTTATGCATTTAACTGCCTACGGCATCTGTAGCAATGCCACTGACCCCAAAAATCACTATAAATAAGATAAGATAATAAAGAACATTTAATCTCTATGCAAAGTCTAAAAAAATGTATTACGAAAATGAGCTTTACTATTTAGGTATGCAACGAAACTTCTTAAACAAAGTTTATTTTTGCTAGAGCTCGGCAAGCGCTACGGGGCGCCACTCGTAGACAGACGTTATATTTATTATATTGGGGCGTATTTAACTTTCTTTAATTACAATTTTATTTCAATCTATAAATTAATTACAAATAATATTTTGTTTGCCATTTCGATTTTCTTACATGAGCACCAAAATGAGACTTAAGGTTTTGAGTAATTAAAATACCTACCTAATCACTGATAGTTAAGTACCTACTACACCTATAGCTCATAAAAGAATAATAAGTAACGAGGATGCACACCTAATCATACATAATAATTTTAATTACTATCTGTTAAACTTTTTAAAGGATAATTAAAATCAGAGTTATGGTGTTACTAAAGTCCAGCGACTTCCAAGACAAGCAACATCGTTTTTAGCCCATCCGTTGCACCTAATAATGATGATGATAGAGCTCCAAACGCCGCCGAACTACATAACACTTACAGCGGTTTCCCTCTATACATTATCAGTCATTAAACAACGTTGAAGGCGCTCAAGATTCTTACAAAACTTCCGACATTGTGTTAGCTGTTAATGTTTTTGGATCGTCGCCGCGTCGTCGTTGTTGTTGCTGGATGTCTCGATCAGACCTTTTTTTGGTGTTTTTTTCTTAGAACTGGCGCTCAGTTTAATATACTTACCTACTATTGTGTAGTATCGATCAGATTGTCAATTTTGTTCAAAGATGATACACAAATTTAAAAATGATCTTGTACTTAGTTACGAAACTTGTGGTTCCTAGTTACACGTTCTGATTCAGTCCTAATTATATCTCAATCTACAATTGCTACGCCTTGTTAATAGTAACGTGTTTTTAACATAATAATTATATCTATTACATTTTTTTTATTGTTTAAAATCAATCACGATCAGCGTTGTAGTGACATCTATCGTCGACTAGAAATATCAAATGTTACGTTGCGTAGCGACATCTTTCAGCGAATAGCAATAACTACCAAAACTATAAACATATCGTAAACAGTTACTATTATGCAATACAGATGGCACTATTTCCGTAATTCTAAAACGATATCTTCCAAGTGTTTACCAATATGTTGGCGACAAAAAAAGAAAAGAGCATCAACATTATGAATTATTGGCTATCTAAACGAAATTGATATTAACTGGTTTCTTCGGTAGTCAGATAGTTAATAACATATCACCGACAGGCTGCTACAGAGGAAATGCTTCTTCCATTTGTATTTTTCTCATTATTAGGACAATCCAAAACTACGACCCAAACACCAAAGGATTTTAGGGGGGTAATAACCAGCCAGATAGTAATTCCTGGGGTACCTCAACTGCAGGACTGGTTGGTACAATATAACAACCTTGCACAGAAACATCCTGATCCTTGGTGGGAGACCATGGTGTCCCTACAGTTCAACTCAACATCCCGACCCCGGAACGTAGGCTTGGACTCGAGGGAATGAAGCGCTCAACACCCCATATCTATTGATTTCCTACAGGAAATTGCACTATGGGAATTACTGATCCCTACTACTTAAATTAATTTACAAATGTCTTGTTTCGATCCGTAACATATTTACACATCAATGTTAAGCAGTTCTGTATATTAAAGAAAAGAGAAAGCCTTTGTCACTGCAATAATATGTAGATACTACAATGGGGCATGGACAGGAC
>DWKA01001093.1:0-13350 GCA_018249155.1 Panoquina ocola ocola
TCTATGTAAACATCAATTGCTGTTCGTTAGTCTCGCTTAAAGTCGAGAATGGCAGAACCGATTTGACTGGTTTTCGATTGGAATTATTTGTTGAAATCCAGGGAAGAAAAATGCTAACAGGTACAAACAAAAATTTGGTTTTCTCTTTAAAAGTATACCTACCTTCGAAACTACTTTTGTATTTTTTTCATTTGTTTTTGACATTGAGAAAACCTAATTCTTGTTCAGCTTTTTTTACTGATTACAAATTATTATTGATGAGGTTATATTTTGACATTATTTACTATAGTTGAAACAATCTGCAACTATCGTTCAGCTTTTTTATTTAATGTTTGAGGTACTACGAATTTGTCGAGTCAGTAAGTCAGCTATAAATTCAACTAGGCACATGAAGTTTGGAATCATTACCTATGTCAAACCATTTTACAAATATTAAGTTCAGTATAGATAAGGACGATCAACAAGAAGTGAGATTTTTACTCTTTAGCGGTGATAATAAAATTGTGCTGCTTAATATAAGAGACATGATAACAAAGCAATTAGAGAGTTAATCGGTGACTTTAAAAATAGGGATTATTGTAAAGCAATAAGAATGATGAATCATTCCATTACTCGTGGTTAACAAACGGAAATATCATTAGCTTGGTTGTCAACATACTATAATACCTCATCATACATCCTTCGACGAAACATTTTTTGTTCAGGCATTGATGCTATGGTTATTGATAATAGTTATCGTTCTGCGCCAAACATCGTAATTTTTATATTATAGACAGGAACAGAAGAGCGTTTTGTCTAAGCCTCGTGCATAGTGAGTCAAATTGTTTTTGTCAATAACATTATACACGTCCTATAAAGGTATAAATGATACAGAGTGGTAAAAAATCGATTGGCTCCCAAATGAAGGTAATGATGACATTTCTGCGTCTGTTAACCACGGCAGGTTGGCATGGACTCAAATATGGACAGAACCCCGTACATCTCAAATCTATCCATAATCTAATGAGTCTCGGAGACTGTGATATTAAACAGTTGATGTATGGATTACACATAGTTATAAAACTGAAGGTTGGTTCGAATATAGTTAGGACTTGTTAAGATGATAAAGTATTTCACATACCTTTTTAATACATTGTTTTAATGATTATTGTTAAGTAGGTACTGGTTGTCGATTAATAGAAATGTAACCTCGAACCTACTTGGACTCTTTTCATTATAATTAATTAATAATCATAATAAGTGCTTATCATGAAACTTGTAATTAAATGTAGCAATTTCTATTGATATACTTATTGTATCGGTGTATACTACCTACTTAATACTTGTTAATGGCACCATACAAATTCGACTACAAGTTTAGTAAGCCTTCTGGAGAAATAAATATCTATTCGTATTACACTATTGATACAAACTAATTTATGTTTACTTACGGAGAAGGTTGTCTCCCGTTTATAAAAGAATCACAAATCACCACGCTAGACGCAATAAACATTAAATGTAGTTTATTTATAAACTGAGATTGTATATTAAATAACTAATGCAAAAAAATATTAATTAGGTACCAGAAAAAATAAGCAAACACAGCGATTTTAATTTTACACGTCGTGTTTTTACGTATGATTGGGCTTTATAGCCAGTTAAATATGATTGGGCTTCTAGGGTTAATACCACAATTTACTGAACACATGTCAAGCAGTTACCGGAATGGAATTGGTATGTCCCGTAGCACCTATTTTTGTATATTTACTATGAATTTTCCCCACCCTCAACCCGGACGAAAAAGAACCGAATTTCCTGCTCCCTAAAAATGTCTGAATTCTCACACTTCTTGGATCAGTAGCTGGGTATGCCCATTGATCTGAAAGCTTCTGTATTAAAACGCTTATGCTTCTGAATTAACGAATTTCACAGAATAGACTCTTCTGTTTACGTTTAAGGCTGTAGAGTTATTACTTTATTAGTTATTTCAACCAAACGGCCCATACTGAGGTAATATGACAAAAAATATATATGTAGGAGAGTATTCTGTGTATTTTCTTTACCTCAGAAATAAGTAAGGTCTGGCGGCCCTAGGATCTTAGACTATTATTGATGATCTAGCGTGGGGTGACAACCTTGAAATATCTGTCACTACTTCAGTATTTTGATCCTCAATTATACTTTCAATAATTTACATTGCCTACCAGGTGTATGCTATTAATAAATGTATTACCTACCTATTGGTACTTATGTTAATAATATTTTTTAACAAAACTAGTATTATTATTAGGAACGTAATATAACTTTGTAAATATACTTACTAACTGACGTTTCAAAATTTATGATTGTACTATGGAATATTGATAGTTAATTAAATAAGTACTTACCTAAATTTCGATTGTCTTATATGTGTTTTTTTAACTTGTGGATTGAAAGCAAAAGACACAGTAACTAACTACCTACCTATATAATTTTTATTAATTTTATGTTTACTAAATATTATTATATTTCTAGGCATTTGAAGTGGTGACATAGGTACGCTTATAAATAATTGTAAGTGTTGTAAGTATTATCAGAAACTCACACCTTGTCAAACGCTTTATTTGACGATCAAAACCAAAGGTTTGGTTGTTACATTTCTAATGCAATAAAGGTAAAATTACTAGGTACTTTGTAAATATATCTATGGATTCTAGCGCATATTCGGGAAAAAATCTAATCTCAACAAAGCTGTTTAGAGCTGTGACTCAAACAAATAATAAAAAAATATTTATTTTTCCTACTGTCATAGCGTATTTGACCTAATATTGCGTAAGAATAATATAGATAATGTATTATGTGGGACTGATTAGATGTGTTTTATTTCACACCTGTTCTATGATGATAATTGTAGATGATAATATGTATTTTAATTTTCAATGATACTCCGTATACTTAGAAGTTTTATTTAACCCAAATCGATTCAAAACTTAATCAATAAACACACATTATTAGAAAATATGCATACCTACCTACCTACTTATAACCACGAGAAAATACGCACGAAAAATATACCTAACTCTTCCATGGCAGTTGGTTAATATCATAATGGTTATTAGATATTAATTATTACAATATTATCGTCTAGAGGTGTTCTGTGAAAAGATAATGAAGCATTGAAATTTAAAGGGAACGGCCAAAACGGATTCGTTCAATCTCACAAGGGAGCATGCCCCCTTGTCAGTCAACCCTGGGTTCGAATCACCAGCACATTAAAATTAAAGTGATCTCTTATACCTACGTGGTCTTCTAATCAGTTCACACTTTGAAGATGTACAGCTAAATGACCTAATGACATTTAGTCATTTAGTGTAGAAAATTAAAATATTGTGCACCAAATGCATAGATATAAGAAAAGAAGTGGATGTGCCATAAAATCACATGACGTGAAACCAAGGACTTTATATCCTATGGACTGTGCACGGAGAGCAAAAATACGGTCTGAAGTAGAGGAACGCGTCTCTTTCTAATAGTCTGGCAACTGAGCGTGTTAGAAAGGGAAGCAATCCTGTATGTCCTTGTTTCACGTAGACCGTTTTTTAATCTGCTCATCATCAAATGGTTTTGAACCTTATTGCAACGGTTAAGAATTTAATTTCGAACATATTATTATGAATTTCTTCCGTGCGCAGTCCATTATTAGGCACAACTTCCTTGCATTAAGGAAAAAATATCCACCCGAAATGGTGCCGATTCCGCTTACCGGAATGTTATTGTTATGGTCTATAATATCGATAAAAATCAACACTATCATCTCGGAAAACCGAATAATGTCTTTTTCAATTCGTTAGTATGTGACTAATTCGCGACGCTCCGAATACGTACCTATGGCAATTACATTTACAATAATGAACATGGAACGTAAGTAAGATGAGAGATATTAATGTGATGGAAACGTATAAGGGTCGGTACATATTATTATCTGACGGAAAATGCGTTGAGCGTATAATCGGTTGAACTAATACCTTTCACATTACGCGTATAATCAGTTTCTACGTTCAGCATCTACAGTGCGGTTGTGCTATTTGGGTGGCTTTTGAACATGATTAAAAAGGGAAATATCGACATTGGGTACATCCTTTGAATACTAAAAGAGTATTAAGTGGCCAATTTCATTGTCTATCTGCAACTTTAAGAGAGTATCCAACAAAACGTATTCCATTGACCGACAATGCGTTGTCGGAAACGGAACAAACGTCGTAAGTACGCTCGACGCACTAGAGCGGTTCAGACTAGCGTTTTTTGCCGCGGGTATACGGTCGTTAAAGCATACGACCGTATACGCGCGGCAAAAAACGCTAGTCTGAAACCGCTATAACGCATCATCGGTTAGATGTGAAAGGTTGGAATGTTTTATATACTTACATTTGTCTGTTCTGACGTAACGCGACCGATAATACGCGACGCATTTTCCGTCAGATATGTACCGACCCGAATAGATACTGCACAAATGTTCGCGGTTAAGTTCCTTCTTTTTGAAGCTTGAAAATGGTTGACAGTACCAAGCTGAATGGATAGGTTTTTGTTGCCTTATGATACTAACTTTTAAAATAAGAAATATACTAAAGGTAAACGAATGAAACAACACGGGGTGAATTCAAATAAACTTTAATACTTTCATCAACATCTACAGTTTGAAATGTTTGATCATTATGATCAAGATAAGTGCAATATGCATCGACTAGTTTTCTTACAAAATTATTTCAATACGTTAAAAATACTGGTATATTGCTTATTAATATCACTATTTCGTTTAATCCTTAGCCAAGTTTC
The DNA here is from genome assembly GCA_018249155.1 of Panoquina ocola ocola. NCBI lineage: Eukaryota > Metazoa > Arthropoda > Insecta > Lepidoptera > Hesperiidae > Panoquina > Panoquina ocola. The sequence continues at coordinate 4,792 of DWKA01001093.1, forward strand.
ATCACCGCACGCAGGCACAAACATGACAGTTATCGAATTAAACGACTGTGTTTTTTTGCCAACATTGATTTGTCATATTATCATTATTTATTGTTTGAATGTAAACAAGTAGATAGGTACTCACGATTCTTATAACACCGATATTTTGACCCAGTTGCATGAAATGGATCATGGTCATGGTGATCATTTTCTACTGACAGATAATCCTGTCATCATTCTGTCACAGATTACACTTAATATTCTGTCTTGGTCATTTTCCTATCATGTCCCGGCATAACACTAACGACATACGACGTATAATAAAAATTTTATCGTGAGTAGGTACTTGTTCACATTCAAAATGTTCACTGACTGCGTTGATATAAGTTTATTTAGTTCCCGAGATGTGATAAGAATCACTGAGTAGTTCATGATATTAATAAAACAGGTGAACTAAGTTGTTTGGTTTTGCGGGGTGCGCGGGGTGAAGCACCTCCCCTACCATTAACAGCGTTTGACAAAAAAATATCAGGTTCAACGCAAAAGTAGTATAATTAAACACCTCATTAGCGTTGCCTATTTTGTTTTTAAATAATCAAAATATCGAGTAATATGTTATAGATTTCAAAGAAAGAAAAATAATAATTTCCTTTCCTTTTTTGAAGTAGATTCGAAAAGTTATTTTTTTAAAGTAAGTAAAGCGCTATTTTACAACATGTTACTATATCTATTATTTAATGCAATTGCCTAAAAGTGTTTTATTATGAGGGTTGTTCAAAATACGCAGATTTTTTAAAATATATTAGTTTTTATATAAGTAAGTATATATTTCAATTGTTTTCCCTCATGTCTTGTTTAGTTAAATTTCATTGCAGTTAATCATACAAGGAAATATGTGCATACTACACACATGTGCCCATCATATATTATGCCTATATACATGACTGCCATGTTGTTTCAATATGGCATCCCGTATAAAAATAATATATTTAATATTAATTATATTTGCAAAACATAGTCATAGTGTACAACCAATAGGATAATAATAATCATAGTTATCAATGTTTCGCCCTATTTACTAATTCTGCGTATTTGGATCAAACCAAATAAATATCACTTCCGTGTATTGACGTGTAACATAATACATAATAATATAATATAACGAAATATTTCACTAGAATTCTTTTAGAGTAATTTTGTACATTTTCAGCAAATCGAACATACATTTTAATTAAGATACTTTCACCAAACTAGAATGATATTTTTATAGTAATGTACAGGAACACAATAGAATAATAATATAATTATACCTAACTTATTTAAGCAGTTTCTTATAACCGACCCAATTCCTTAGAATGGGTTACATATTTTTCAGCCATTTTCTTCATTATCTTGTGATTATTTCAGGAATGATAAACATATACATAGAAATATGTATGTATATAATATAGAAGTTTTACATTAATTCTGATGATGTTGAAGTGATATTTCATTCATCACTACCTACATTTACAACTGTTTAGTATGAGTTACATAATCAGCCATTTTCTTTAAACACTTGCGATAATTTAAAGAAAAACATTATTTAAACTCGGGTGATTTTCTCATTCCTTTGCTGTTATTAACTACGATCAGTTGTTACTGTAGGCAATTATTGTAATATTTTAACTTCCTTTTTCCGCAAACATCATACATATTTATGTCGTACAATACCGATCTTAATATTCATAGAAAGTTTTACAGTATAGTAAGAGTAAACAATCAATTGTTTAGGCAAGTAAACTGTTACAAACTTCTTTTGATTCGTAAATGTCAATAAATTAATCTAAGTGTGTTAAAATTGTAATGTTACACACTCACTCATATAATTATTTACATAAAAATAAATGTGCTGTTGTAAATATGTGGGTATTATTGTAATAGATTTTTCAAAAATATAAAGGAAACGGCTAAGTTACTTGCACTAAAAGAATGATTCACGGCGGTCGCACTACTGGCACTTCTACCCTCAAGTACACTTCGTGTCTAAACTATTTTAGTTTTATTGTTAACAATATATTAAATCGAACAGAAGTTTGACGAAAATAGAGTCAGAGTGCAGCACCTTTGAATCAATGTGGAGGTAATCTAATGTATTTATGTAAGTGACTACGTTAACACCTAAGGAGGGGTCAAAAGTGCTACCAAGTGGTTCGTGTATTATTACACTTGGCGCTGGCTCGCCAGTTCCTTTGCTTGAACTTGGCTTGACACGCTGCCGCGTGTCTAGATATGGGTAGGTAACACGCATGTTGATGCATTTCAGCTTCATTTCTAAGTTGCAAATAACAGTCAATAGCAGATAATTTACCGTCGACGGGCTCTGAATCTGCAAATAACTGATTTATTAGTTCGTCAAAGATTTTAGCTATTGCCAAAGTCGATCTTCACATGTCAATTCCCAATTCTAAAACGGTTGACTCACAAACTACATTATGATATGGATATGGTTTGTAGCTCTACACTAATTCCGTCAAATTTCTTTACAAATTATCTATATTACCAACTCGGCTTTACTACTGTTATTATGACTTGTATAGAATGGACTTGAAATTGGCGTCTTTAATTGAATAGCAGGTAAACACGTCAGGGGTACAGAAGGGACGGTCGACAAAAATAAAATTCAGTGCACGAAATTATTTCTTCTGTGTTTTTAAAACAAAACAGAATTGGCATTATTATAGACGATCAAATGAACTTCATGAATGAAGTTCGATCTGTGAGCTATCTTCGAATGTAGCTTACTCAAATAATAATTATCGAACCTCATTCTTGTAGTTCATTTGATCATCTATTTATTTCGTAGCTTCATTCTTAAGATATAATGAAAACAACGTAGATGTTTAGAGAATAAAGTTTTGTGTACTTTCAACTAATTTATTTTGTTTTATTTGCATGCATAATGTGCAGTAATTAGTTCGTTTTTACTCTATTATGCAAACGTTTATTTTGTACTTAAATGAGCCAGTATGTATAATCAATTCTTATAATTAAAATAAATTAATTAACAATTTCATGTTTTACTTATTGTTACTTACGAAACAAACAGATTTTGCAAACTTTTCCTCCTCTATTATTGGACGATGGTAAACTTGCAGCAGACGTGGCTGCATGTCTTGTGCTATGAGCACTAAACATGGTCACGTCTATACCGATATCTGCAAGCACTTTCTTTATCCACCTGCTGATTGTTTGGGCAGTCGCGGGTCGATGATGTGGTTTAAAAGTTAACAAAAGATTCTGTGCATTATTACTTATATGACCCTTTGTTATAAACAAGTAATCTTCGATAACTGTAGATGGGCAAATATATTTATTTTGTACAAAATACGGTAAAAATAAAATAGGTTGATTACGACCGGCAACGGAAGTTTTAATAATATCCGAGATAACAATTTGCTTGCCTTGTAGGTTAAAGGACTACGTTGTTTTCTTTATATCTGAAGAATGAAGCTACGAAATATAATTATTAATACCAGTTATTTGAGTGACTGACAAGGAGTATTTAGTCGTATAATAGTCTAAACTCTAGATAGTTAATTGTCATGGTACCTATGTACTCACAATGCACTTAGACGATCCTCATTGTTTTCATCACGTCTTAAATGTAAAACTTCAGTTACGCTCATACCTACTATACGCTGTAAAAATACAGGCACGTACTACAGATAGGACGCGGGTCGCCATTTTCAATTCCAATTCTTAACAGCGAATTATATCTAACTTAAGCTACCGTCACATCTACATAGAGTGCTGGAAGGAGATAAAATTGGGTACCCACCGTTTGCTGCAAAACGTACTATCCGCTGAGATTCCACCAAGAAATAACGTAGCGAAGCCGCACGCGCTGAATAAATCCACCAATAAGATCATGCAAGGCTAGAAGACGAATCGATTTTATTGGCGCATATTTTTATCACGCACCGCCTGGCTACTACATATCTCTAGACTGCTTGACGCTAATTACACGTTGATTCTCGTACCATACTGACCAAATTACTGTCTCTTGTATTACGGTTTCAACCCATAATGGGCCACTACAAAGCCTAGGGCACATTCCACACTGCTCCCTCTAGGGCGGATTGGTGGTGGTATGAGAGCAGAGAATTACGGTGGATTTTTAACATTGGTTAGGTTTTCGTATGTATTTATTTACACAACATAGTTATTATTTACATATCGATTCTGACGGTCTAGGAAATCACGTGGAGAATCCATGAGAATCAATTTTATTACGTCATCGAAACAAATCAGAATAGTATACAAAATAGTATCTGATGGTAACATCGATACTTTTGTCGATGATATTATGATGTTGAATCGATATTATCTATAGGAAATTATTTTCACTTGACTGTACCGTTTTCAGCATAACAGTTTTCTACGCATTATTCTACAAGTCTCAGGAAGGAGTACGTATGAGCAAAAATGTTATCAATGCACTTGAAATTACCTGTTAATTCTAAGGTGTTAATAATTTGTATATATTTTTTAAATAATCTCAACTTTTTACATGCTAGGGCCATATTACACGTCTAAAATAGTAGGTATACCTAGTATACAGATTTTGTATGTAGAAAAATAATAGGTAATCGAAATTCTTATGCTCCCATGAGATAGAATTCTTCAGAAACAGGAAAACGTCAATGTTTTGTTGCTTCAACAAACTACATTAGCTCGGTTTTTTTGCTTCCTAAGCGTCTGACTTTACAACTTTACAATACAGCAATTACTTTAGGTTTCGTGTTTCAATAACGAAGGAATTATTGTTTTTAAAGTCATTTAGATTATCAGTTTATGTGGTTGGAGTTATTTGGGCGTAACTAATTGTAATATTGCTATTATAGAATCGAACACTAATGTTATTTATGAGAATAAAAAGGGGAATCACACTACATCTTCAGTGAAAAATAGTGTGAATAACATAGGTAAGCAAAAACATCCTAATCCATTGTCAATCTATTCATAGTTTAAGGATCCTTTCAAACCTTATTGCGAAATATACGTTACCATTTCCAAGTGAACCTAATATGGCCCAGCAATCACTAAAATTTTTCGCCGACCACTATTTACAGTACTTCTCTACTACTAAAGCGATGACTCCAATAGATCGGACTCGGAGGGACAGTTTCATCGAGCGGTATTTTAATGTTTGTTGTAATTAATTCTCTAGATAAAGGCGATAAAGCCTACCAATATAAAGACGTGATTCGCTTTAAACTTTAAAGTAATCTTAATAATTGTACTGGTAATCTTATCGTTAGTTACTGACTAGCATCATTAACGGAACGTTACCTAATTCACTATCTAATTATTGTAAATACATACCTACTAAATTTTCGGAGCATCATTAATGTTTTAATACGCTTGTAATGGAATGACGATAGGCCGTGATATTGTCATCTAACAATTTTTATGCGAATCATAAAAATCTTTATAATAACGCGATACTAATGTCCGATATCCGTAAATTATTTCAAACAATTGACTACGATTCTTTATACAATACAGTGCGTAAATGGCCCACACAGACCGTATTGCCACTGGCCTTATTAGAACACTGGCCGTAATACAGCACTGGGCAATCCTGTTCCTATACTATGCAATTAGGTAATGTAACCTTTCCAAGTACGGTTATTTATCCGCTACACACTACATGATTTAATAGAAAAACATTGAGGTTTTACAATTTACATAAACTATAATTAGCACAGCACATTTTACTATTATTTACTGAATAGATAATTTTGTTCAAACTGCATTGATCATTATATGAAATACTTATAAATAAAGTAGTAAAAGAAGTAATTTGTGGTAGAGACCCAATTTACTATTAAAAAGGGATGTTGGTAATAATTTTAGGATTAGCTTTTATTTTATAAACATGACCTAAGTCCTTATAATTATGTATGATTGTTATTTCTGTTTCATGTCAACATCCCTATTAATAGTCTCAGTCGTTATTAAAGAAAAATATATTTTAAGGTCATGTTAAGCTAAGGTCAAAATACATTTTGCTTAGTCGATTATCGGCGCTCTTCGCTTTCGTTACAGATAACATATTTTAAAATTTAAATAGTGCCTACCTAATTTATAATCTGTTTGTTGAATACAGAAAATATCTTCTTTGTAGGATGATAAAATTTATTTAAAATCGGTCCAACTGGGATACACAAATAAACATTCTTCTTCCGTAACATTAATACAAAATAACATGAGCATTTTCTTAAACCACTTTTTATTGAATTTCATTTGATTTGGTAAATAATTTTATTTTAAAAAAGATACTTCATTCTTTTAAGTGCACAGATTAATACTGAATGTTTTCTCTAGTTAACAAGTATAAATCATTATCAAACAAAACTTTTATTGTAGGGAAGGATTCTAATGTATCCTATGTCCCTTTCGTGTAAATTGACTGGATTTTTTTTTATTAATGAGATGATCTTTAATTTGATAACAACTCAATTTAACCTTATTTATAACGTTCAATGATTCAGCTTATTTCATTAGCGAGTTGTAAGTGCTTAAGTATCAAGTATTATGTACATCGTAGTATCAATTACATAAAGTTTTTAGCAGAATCATGTATATTCTTAAGTCTTAAAACAAAATTAATTATTTATTTTGGTGTTGTACCAACGTAATGTTTTTATCACTGGCTTATCACGCCCGGTACATTTTGGGAGTAACAATGACATACGACGAAATTAACTCTGTGTAAAAGATGAAGAGATTAAGTATCTGAAAACTTGAGGATGCCAATAAACTCGGTATTGTGTAAAGTCACTAATCACCGTCGATAGAAGGAAGCGATTTAAAGGTTTTAGCACTGGATTCACCATCTTCAGGCGACGACGTGTAGAAAGAAATCTGATTAATTTGGAAGAATGAAGATGAAGGTTTCGGAGAAATTTGACGCAGTTGAGCTGGGCAGCCAGGGTGGGGGACAAGGGGGGCACGGGAGGCGCGGGGGGCTCCAGAGACCGTCAGAGCTGGCGCAGCGGCGCGCGGCAGTCCACGCTCGACATCCACGCCAGGTCCCGGGTTGTGACCTGCGACAAAAATATCATTTGTGTCATCTAAATGGTTCTCTCTCTCGAGGCCTGAGCAAACGTATTGCCAAAGACACATTAGGCGACCTATGTCGCGGCACATTTGTCGCCTAGTGTGTCTTTGGCATAACTCTTCTTTCTTCAGTACATGGCATGTCTATATGACTTATGCATACTGACGATGGTTTTATACAAAACGAGTCCTAGGTTTACAAAGCGACAGAATTGCAGACGTTATTTTCGGAATGGAAAATATTTCTTAACTAAACATCATGTTTGGTGATACTTACGAGTACATTTAACTCCATCTCTGTTCTGTATTATTCACAATGTTTTATGAGATACTAGAATACTCGCTTTTTTTCGGGAAAAGGATGATACATAAGCACCCCCTTTAAGGTTTATTTACGGGATAAAGACTATTTATTCTACGTTCTTTCTAGGGTCTCAAAGTAATTATGTCTATGAACAATTTAAATAAAATCTGTCCACTAGTTTCGGAGCCTATTCAATTCAAACAAACAAAATCAAATCTTTATTCTTTATAATATAACTCGTAGATGTTATATAGGAGAATTCACGGAAATAACAGACCGATATTCACGACTTCACGATAAATTGTTGTCAAACAGGCAACAATAGAGCTTCGGGAGTTTCATGATCATTTGCCATAAATCAGATGGAATTTATTACCAATTTATTAGTCTAAATGGATTGAAACAAACCTAAAAAGTTATAAAAGTATAGTTAATAGTATCAGGCGGTACCTACTCTTTGTAAATCCAGTTATTAATTAGGATTGAGTAGATAAGTGAACCCAATATCACCAAACTCGAGGTCGAAGACAATAAAACTATTCTTTAAAGTTTGTAGACCGCTAATAAAACTATTCTTTAAAGTTTGTACATATTAGTATCACGCACCGATATTTTTGATAATCGGGGTAATCTATTTTAATTAATTATCATTTACTGATAAGGACAGTTATTATTGAATTTAATAATAGCAATCTAACGTGTTTTCCCTGCGGTTTGTTGTTTTGTTCGGTGGTTGCTGGATATTATATATAATTAATTAATTTTAATCAACTACCTACTGTGTATTGTATTGTTTCCACGATTAGAGCCAAGCCGTATTCAATAACACGTTAATTAATTAACTTTTTGCTATGTTACATTATCCTATCTAGTAGTAGAAGCTATGTCGTAGCAAGTGCCAAAGTCACGGGGTAGCTTGTTACTGTATACTTGCGCAGGTGAATTTTTATTACTTCAGCGCCAATAATTTATTAATTAAGTTTTAATTACTTATTAACATGAGGTAAATTGTATGTAAGTAAAAAAATGTGCCGAATTTTTTCATCTAAGAATATAATGTACTAGTTAGTGTAGATAAAAGAACCTTTGCCGAAACAATCTAAATATATAAAACTCAAAGGTGACTGACTGACTGATCTATCAACGCACAGCCCAAACCACTGGACGGA
>DWKA01001094.1:0-13342 GCA_018249155.1 Panoquina ocola ocola
GCTTCGGAGGGCACGTTAAGCCGTCGGTCCCGGTTGTTATCATTAGATAACAATCGTTAAGCCATGTCGGAAGGCCTACGGGTGGCTTAAAAACTTCCGACACTTGGGTTGGCCACTAACCCCTACACCAACCCGCATTGGAGCAATGTGATGGAGTATGCTCTAGGCCTCCTTAATTACGAGGAGAGACCCGTGCTCAGTAGTGGGCCTCAATGGGTTGATGCCAGTACTAAATTATAGTAATAAGTATTTAACTGTGTATGTCGTGTATAGTTAATATTATTGATGAATATTTTAATCATATTGAACCTTAGTCGTATAGAAACTAGTACACGATAATAAATAAATAATTCCAGATTTATAAATGGTGAATAAACAAAATTGCTGTTCTAAGTTACACTCGGATGAGTCTTAACGCGCTTGGACACACTGGTAGCGACATCTATTATCATATACCCTAACTCTACCGCATATTGCTATTCTGCACAAGAATGTTAAAATACCGGCGCAATTCAAACAGCTAACCCATTACACAGTATGCATTGACATGAGAAATTTTTCATTATGAATTGCAATTTGAAAAAAATGAAAATAAAAGAGAAAGTGCTTATAAATTAATCAATACACTTCGATCGCAGGAAGTTTTATTGGAATAACTTCATACAATGTTTTCGAGCAATCACTACTACTTGCAGTACTTGAGTTGCACTCGGCGGCGAGTGAGTCGGGACATGAAAGCTCTTTATTGGCGCACTTGTCGGTACTAGTTGTCCCGCAAAGAGTTAACTGATCTGAACGAGGGTCTGGCATCCGGCGTGGTGGCAAAGTGGTACGCTCCTTTATTTTTTAAACAAACAAATGATTGCATACCACTGATAGGCTGATACTGCCATGCTATGCTAATAGTATGACTGTTTAGGCGTGTTCGCAGAAAATAGAATTATTCTGCTTAATCGCTTAAAAATAAATCCTCGACAATTTTTCATAGTGTTCTTATATGTTGTAATGTAGATGCGATTATTTAATCTAGTTCATTAGAAGCGGAATTTTACAAGCTATAACATGAATTAAAAACCTCAAATCTCATTTTTTACCCACCTCACCTACACTATGTACTTCGACGATGCCCGATCATCAATCTCAGAACTAATTCGCTCGATTGAGGAAGTACTAAGAGTGGATTGGCTTTTACTAAGTAAGTATACTTCATTACTTAAGACAAATCATTAATCAAGCTATAATTTATATGTATGTATCAATAAAAAAAGCAACCTACAGCGCTGTGATTTTTCGAAAAATGTGCTTTTTGCAGTGATTTGTTATATATGACAACAATATCTAACAATTGAAGGACTTTCGTATAAGTGTAGCTTTTTCCACGTATAAAAATTATAAACAAACATTGACAGAGTAGCTTCATCAGGTGCTCACAACACTTACGCTTAGGAAGTTGTAAATCACTCACATCTACTGGTCGTCAGTCGATTCTTAAGATACTGCCACCTACAGTTGGTCTCTCCTGCCCTCGGGTCTCATACTGAAAGATAAACATTAAACGGATTTCAGTTCAGAAGTAAAGATCACGTGAAACTGGTCCGGTTACACGAACCACTGAAAATGTTTAATCTACTTTTTATTGCACACGCATCCTGCCGTTACTCTCCTGTTGGGAGAGGAGAAAATAATATTTTTCCGGATCTATCGTCGCCCGCAGCGTTTGATGTCGTCACTGAAATTCAATGAATCAAGCCGGCAATCAGGCGCTTGTTAATGATCATCCATAGACATTAATCACAGCAACACATGGCTTAAAGTGTCACAGATAATAAAATGTTATGGATAACTCTGTAATTTAAATACAACCATAAGGCATGAATGGTGTATCAGGAAATGTCTTGTTAAAAATGTGAGAATTAGTAGACTGGAGCGTTTTCAATTATTTCAAGTGGTGATGTGTCACACATCTAGGTTTTTTTTTTGCTATCCTTACTACAATGTTATTTTAATCATAATAATATTCATATTTCTCTTCTGTATTTTTATGTAGGTAATACCAATTTTGCTATATAGTTCAGACTTAAGAAATAACATTTACTTTGTCACATAAGTGTAGCCCAACCGAAAAATCGTTCTTGGGTCACATCTCAAAGCAAGCAGGGTTAAAACTAAATGGGCTTCAGGAACTAAATAATATGGATTATCCAGAATAGCTTCTACGAATAGACGAGTATAGTCATCACACGGAACTTGGCAATGTCTAAAAGAAACAGATGCGCAGAGCAAAACGACTTTTGCGCATCTAATGTCTCTTTCAGTCTCTTGCTAAGTTCCTTACCGATGACTATACTAAACCTGCATTCGACAATCTATTATCTCTTCTAATAGGACAATAATTTGTTCGACATCCGAATTAACACAAAGAAATGTTGTCGATATAACATTAATTATGTACCAAACAACGCTCTCTCAATTCATAAGGCAATAACTACCGCATCATCAAAAGCTCACATGTGATATTGATCACCATATCTAACCACATTACTAACGCGATTCCCGCCAACTGTTCCCGTGCCTCCCAACGCCATTATCTATCGATAAATAGGCTATTGTATTTTTGCAAAAAACGCATAAATCGAATCGATCCGTCTATCTATTCTTTGCTACACCATTACGGTCGAAATCCCCAAAGGCCCATACATATTGTGTGGTAGTAAACGTCAAAATATTTTGTATCAGTTGTGCTAATGGCGACAGTTTGTAAAGTCAGCATTAAGGTCATATTGTTATGTTATCCGGGATTGTTGCGGCCAAATGTTCGCCGTTTTGCGGTAGGTTACGGTACGCGAAATTTATAAATACAGATAGTTTGTCTGATATATGCTTCCACTGGTGCGATAGAAGCAACATAGCTTTATTTGTATAATATTATGTTTGAACATAAAACGATAGCACTATATTCTGAAACCTATATTTAAAGAAGAACAACTAATATAATTATGTAGTTAATATCGTAAAGAGCAGCAGTAGTCATACCCACCACATTATCGAAACATAAACCATGAGCTTATTACAGTAAAACATCGTTGAATTATAACATTAACAGTTGATAAAAAAGCAATCATTTACTTAATTTAAATAATTCAAATATATTTCTTATTTCTCATTTCATAAATTACAAGTCACAATTTCCTGTGATTAGATCCGCGTTCGCGTAAGAAAGTCTCGGGGCTCGCAAAAAACGATGAGATCCCGTCCCGATCCCGAGGATACTTGACGAAATTCGAATGAATGTAATGCCATTATGATTAGCATTATTTGGTTGGAAGGGGCCGCCGATTCCGGTTTTGGAGATAAAGCGAATTTAGCCAATACAAAAACCGTTTTTTCGTAGACTCGTTTTCAAATTCACCTCAAACATCTGTGCTGGCTCCGGTGCGACCTTAATCGCATTTGTTACGCCACACGTTATTAATAGTTGAATGGTTTGTTTAAATATTTTGGTGACAGTAGAAAACGCGGTGTACGAGGATTAAGTTTTTTACGGTTCTGTATGTAATAAAAACAATGTTGTAGACTAAACTCTAGTTTTTTAAAGAAGTTTGGTAAAGTACCTATCTATTACAGTAATAAAAAAAATAAGTAAGTAATCTTCTAATCGGTCTTGGATTAGTTCAGTAAAAGACTGAAGAATTCAGAACAAAAATGTATTTGTCTCTAAAAATTAATGTTAAGGCTATTGAGATGGGTCGCCTTTGTAATCCCATTTTCGGTAGCAAAAATAACTGATCTAAAGGGTCAAAAATGAGCTTTAGCATTATATAAAAGTTACAATAAAATAAAAACATATTATAAACATAACTAATAAATATTTCACAAAATTATTAGAGGAGCACTTAAACCCACATGTCGCACATAAAACAATCACAAACGATCAACCACAGATCACTAATCGAACAGATGGCTCTCTCTCTTTACAAGCGGACCCCAAAACATTTTGTACGTAGCCACATGAATTTTAATTTATGTGGGGATTTTAATAAATAATTAGATATGGAAGCGATGTGTAAACAGTAAGCAGAAAGTTTTTATTTCTACGGCGTTTTATAGATCTGGTTAATCCGGTCGGTTTTGTCACGGTGTTTAGGAGCTGTGACTGCACTAAATATGAATCTTTATGCTTTAACGTTGACATTAATCACAAAAGAGCGCGTGATTTATATAACAACATGTCGTGGTTGGAGCGACTTAGTTTAGTCTACTAGGTGGCATAGGGCTCCCATGATAATTTGTTGGTCAGGACGAACGTTGAAAGAACGGGACTGAAAAAGGTTGCTGGTATAATAATCATTAAATAATTAAATCGGATTTAGGAATGGCAGTGACCTCTCATCGCCACGTGGGTGTTACTCTTATACCTCCAATAGGTATTATAAATAGTTCACAATATCTTTAATTAAACCCCATATGAAGCTTTCATTACATTGTCCGTTATTAAAAGAAAACTTTTGTAATAAAATCGTTTACTAAAACAAAAGATATGAGCGCGATTTTATCAAAACAATAAATCATTTTGTTTATGTAATTACCTACGTTAGATAAAGCAACTAAGTTAAAAATAAAAACAATTCTGTATTCGTGAATCGGACTGCGAGCTTTATAAATTCCGAGTAAATTTTCTTGCTCCAACAAAAATGCGTATTCTTTTATTGTAACACATCAAAAACATTGTCACGAGACACTGTTCCGAATATAAATGGGTCATGTCCCCGTGTGCCAGTGCGTGTGGCAGCCCTACAGGATCGTGCTTAAAATTCAAGATGCACACAAAAGGTGCATTATGCTCGTTCTTACTTTTCAAATGACCACAACACGTGTTGAAACTTCACCTAAATTTCATGAAACAAAGACCCTTTTAGGTACAATTTTGTTTGCATCATAAAATATTATTGTCGCCTATTTTAACTTCAAATTATAATACTCACTTGTGTTGAGGTTAATGTATCAATTCCAATTTTAGACCCAGACTTATAAATACTTAAGCATGTTATATTATGACGTAATCAAAGTGCTTGATTGTTTTTACCTAATTAATTAATGCTTGACTATAATACCACTTGTTGATAGTATGTAGCAATGCTTGATCATCTGTATCTACTCTAGCCGCAATAAATCTGGAATCATTCCTTAAAATTACTTAATTTAATTTAATCAACTACTAAGCCTACTAACTTCATTATAACAACATCATATGCCGGGGTTATGCACTTCTATTGTTTTATATTAAGGTACTAAAACCATGCATTACTTACTTACACACGCGCATGAATGTAATACAAAGACTGATTGATACAAAATTTAATAACGAGTATGACAAAAACGAGTTTGATAACCATACTAGCTGGCTGGAATAAAAAATAACACGACACGTTGATTCAGACGCGCAGAACAAATGAGTGATGAAAGATTGACAGTAGATATGGACGTACGAATGTACAAAATGATCGAGTCCAGTGTAACGTGTTGCGGTCATAGATGTACGAGTATGAACTATGAATAGATAGATTGAACGTATAGCCATCGACAAGGAACTTGGCAAGAATCTGATGGAGACAGATGCACAGAACAAAAAGCAGGGCAAAATGACTTTTGCGCATCTAATGTCTCCTTCTACGTCTTGTCAAGTTATATCAAGTTCCTTGCCCATTACTGTATGCTTATAGTCAATGTGGAAATAGGTACCTTAACCTATCTCGTTTTATTTGTTTTTATTTATTGTTTTCTTACATAGATCTGAAATTAAAAGTAGAGAGTGTTCTAAGCTATGAACTTTACTTTTTTCTTAAATCTTTTTCCTGCAGTAAAATTAATTCGGAATATAAAATTAACTTTCAATAAAATGATTTTATAATTTTGCTCCTATAATAGCATAGACCGACCTATAACGGCCGTAATTTTTTTAAAGGTTTTCGATTTGTGGGTTCTTGCTTTGTGATCCAAAATTAATGATTTTTGGTCAGTGCAACGTCAGGGTGTACAATAGTTCCAATGACAATGCTGCCCCGCTGTCGACGATATTGACAGGACGGGCTACCTACGCTTCTGCTCCTATGGACCATTGTCCTCAAGAATTTTGGATACGTCATGAACGTATAATAGGACGTCCTGAGAATGAGCCCTGATTTTATATCACAGATTATTATTATGAAATGCGTTTCGTTTTTCTAATTAGTAAAATTAAAATCTCTACTAATAATTAATTTAGTGAACGATCAGTGTAGTTACATATTTGTTCAGAAAAAATATTAAATTTTCAAAAATTTTATTGAATTTAACCTAAAATATAAGCTAGCAAAGTTCTTTCAAAAAGGTGAATTTATTGTACTTAGTATAATGAAATTAATATCTATTACTATTTTACTAGGTAGGTTCCACTCATTTAATAGAAATACGTCCTTCGACGTATTGCTAAAAAATAAATTATTACGTGTGCATTTTAAATCTTTTGTGCTACGCAATGATTGCATACTTACAGGCACCATACTGCATTTATCCACAATTTATATTAATAAATTAATGTTTAATATATCAATGATTTATAATTTCCAATTAGGCATTTCAAGCGAAGCAATTGCTCCCAAAATTATAATGACCACGCACGACGAGCTTCTTTCCTTTGTCAATTGTGCAAGTCACCCAACATTAGGGTGGTCTGACCGCTGCACTATTTAAATCAAATACGACGCGTTGTGAATAGCATCATTGTAGTCCAGCCTTACAACATTGTCGCTGTAATTTATTACAATTCAATATAATTTCATTGGGTGCAGTCGTCAAACTGTTTACTGTTTATAAATGTGTGACCACATCGATTCAACTGACGACAGTGTCCGGTGTTATGGGCAATAAATCGGAGGATTATCTTGTCCGTGGCCCGTGATTAGGTACCATCGATAGTTAGCAATATATTGGAGGGAAAGTAGAAAATTAAATCGTTTAAGCCAGGTTAATGGCGTACGTACAATGAGATCCGGTGCTAATGATATATGGGGGATACATGGCTTGTTGCTCCTGTCGTTAACAAAAGGGGTTCATGGTAATATGACGTGATTTAATTGTTTGATGCATGCGCAAGTACAATGTGAATTGGACTTGGCAAAAATGCAATTTGTGAAATGGACAACACTGTGGAAATTCAATTCGCAAAACAGCAATTAAATTAATTAATTAAGAGTAATTAATTTTTACTTGACGGTATAACGCATATGCAAATAATACTAATTATAACAAACATTAATTCACGGATACCGATGAAGACTACATGGGAAACTGAATGCTAAGTTTATCAGACGTTCTAAGAATATGATTTCCAATAAACAATTTCCAAATGAGAACCATCAACAAAGGTCCAATCTGCAAAAAGAAATAGGATTTTAAAATATAACTACTTAGATGTTTTATTTTTATGGTCACCATACATGCCTTTGCATTTTAACCTTATGATTAATCATCGACCCATGTACCACCATAAATACATAAAGTAAAATAAAGCATTTTTAAGCGTCATAATTATAGGAACATTACATAACCTAATGTTTCCTTCAGTAAACACAAAAGCGGTACTAATGCGATCGCTCCGATCCATACGAACAGAATCGGGAAGTATAAACAATTCACGTAATTCATTTGGGATTCCTGCAGCATGGAACAGAGATATACTGAAATGACCAATCATGGACGTGCGGAGCCTGTAGAACGACGATGTTCAGTGTTTACCTCGTGTGTGAGATGATCATTCTCATCACACCGATTGTACACAATGAAGCGTCCTTTGTAGATTTACACTGTCACACCGTAAGGGTGGATAAGTAATAGTCAAATAGTGTGGTATGCATTTCTATTAGATTTATTGGTCAATTTCAGTTTTATATTTGTACGATCGGACAGTACAGTGGAATTTTTATTGTATTTATTTTAAACTTGATGATTTATTTCATGTCACAAAAGGTTTGTGATTGAGTTAATGAAGGAGAAATATGCTATTAGTGTTACTTAATATTATCTTACTGACAAATAAATATAAAAATCTTGGGCCAGCAATAGCAAATAAAGATTATAATACAGTTACTCCGACCATGGAGGTTGAGCTCTTTATACAGTCAAAAACAACTATAGGACCCAAATCACAAAGGAGGTAGATACACACTAAGTAACTCTATAACTGGAAATGGAAAACAGTGAAAGTTCTCCAAAAGCAACAAAGTTCAAAGAAAATAACCAACTTATACTACAGAGTTCCAAACAATTTTTGTTTTGCATAATATTCCTAATACCATTATTTAATTATACTAAAAGTTACAAGTTCACAAAAGAATAAGATCTACGATCTCATCTTTCGGTTCATAAATAAAAAATAATGTAGCCTAAAGTATTTTCACATTTCAAATAAAGTAATGATATTTATTAATATTTTAAGGAAACCAATATTCGAGATGATGTTACTCGACCGCTCGCTTCGGTGTAAAACTTGCCCGTACCCTTTCGATAGCTGCCTCCGATGGCTCTAGTATGAAAACGGCTATTTCTATATCCATTACTTTAATGCGATTCGCCTTAGATCTCACAAAAGTAGGCCGTACTTAAATCTAGTGCTCTTATATACTTTTTATTCCTTTTCGGTTAAAAGGGTTTACGTAGCCGACCGTTATTCGTTTGGAGAAATACATGAACGTAAGATGTTACACTGGTGTTTACTTAGACATCTGAGAAATCCACGCTTGAGGCTTGAGGCTTGACGCTTGAGAGTTATATAAACCCTTGTATTTGTTGGAAAACCTTTTCTGTTTCGTTTATTCGTCGTATTATACCACAAACAAAATTTGCTAGCAATATTTTTATCAAAGGACTTGTTATGTCTACATGTGTAGAGATATGAAATATGTAAGTTGAACAACAACTCGACAACTTACTCGTCACTTCACGAAATTGTATCCCGTAATTTTGTCAAAGTTAATACTAGTAGATATTGACTTATTTATATGCTTCTACCTGTATGTAACGAACGGATTAACTATTTTCTTTAAAGCTGGCAACAAGTCGTAGAGTGTACGTAAGTGTGCCCATTTGATAATCGAAACCTTGGCGCTGATTACTATGGCGAAATTCAATGGAACTAATGATAGAGTCGAAAGATAAAACGTCACACAGACGTAAAATTTAATTCCTGTTAATTTCGAGGAAGGCGTCTCAAAGTGACAAAAAAATTAACTATTTTTTTGTATTGTAAAGCCTGTTAAGCGTACCTACTAGTACTCTAGAAGTCAGTAGTAGGTACTTAAGTAGTAATTGGTGCATTCGGTATTTTTTTTTATGTCCATAAAAAACCTGTACTAAATAGGTAGGTACAAAACAGAATTAATTATGAACCAAGAAACACAAAATACAGTAAGACATAACAACAAACTGCGAGTTAACAGAATGTTAAAGCCTCGTTAATACCTACGTGCCGTAACGGTAAATGATATTCTGTTTTAAGTCAATACCGTAATTATCATGAGTGGAGCTGTTTTATTTTATTTAATGTGCCATTAAATTTAACAACAATCGCTTTTTAGTGACGGAGGAGTGGACATCTTTATGTTTATATACCGTTAAGATAATGGTGTTTCTACGTTTTTGAGCGGAGCGCTAGCCCGTGAATGACTCCTGAGTATCGGCGCGGGCGCAGGGTGCATTAGCATAACTCAAATGCGTTTCACTGCTATCACTCTGCTCGTGAGTGGCTATGAAGACCCGGAGGGACGCAAAGTGCCCAGCTTGAGAAAGGTCATACTTGGTATACATACCAGGGTGGGATCTTAAGTGACCTTAAGTACGTACGATGATAATGTGTACCTATCATAAAATTAAAAGATGTGTGTTTCAGTATTGAGTGTAGAATAGAGAGCGTTTTGTAAAGCCCGCAAGTAAATAAAATATTTTGAAACAAGTAGACTAGTCCACATCACAAAGGGCAGGTTTTACTAGATTTTTTTTACTTTCATATTTCATAAACACTATTGAGCGTATTTCAAAGAGACTATAGAGGTACGGGCCTATATATTTTTTTCAGTGTAAATTGAAAACATGCTGAAAAAGTTAAGAACTTCTGACAAAATCAACAAATCGGCGGATATCTACGAGAATAACAAAATAAATAAGTAAAGACATTAAGTAAAATAAACTCACTGTAGCTTTGTGATATCACTTTCAATTTGTATCACTTACTTTCTAATTTTATTTATTTCCAAATACAGGCTGCCCAGCATTGACCTCTAAATGAAAAACGGAATCGAATCCATTAATGGAATTTCCAAGTGGAAGAATAAAAGAAATAAAGTTGTACGAGTATAAGTAGTTACACGACACCATTCACCACACATTAGGTAAAGTTGACCAAAAATATCATGAAGGTAGATCTAGCACAGAATATACTACGCAAGTTCAAATAAGTATTCTTTATTTAAATCGCGAGAAGCCGTTTCTTTTTTTTTCAACCAGGTGTGTTATCGCAAACAAAATTTTGACATTAGCTTAGTGGCCAACAATCGGGACCACACAACACAATGCGAGCTGTTTACCGCCAAGGACCGCGCTATAGTCATTGTCAAAACAAGATCGGTTACAATAAATCTTATTAAAAGCTAAACCGACCTCACACCGCCATTCATGAGCTTCTTTGATACGAACCTGAAGAATAGTTGTTTACAGTAAATGCTGATATTGTAAAAGCTTTTGTGATCTGTGCATCTGCTCTGCCCGTCATAATTATAATTTTGAGACAAGTTTTGAGGTATGTACCGACCATATACTCGCCTACATGGATACGATGGAGAAAAATCTGAAAATGGCAAAGTACTCGAATGATGACATTAGGAATTAAATCAAAGTACATTTATTTTTATTTTATTTCATAACTAACGAACGGGCCATAGTCTTTTTTATCTTATAAGGGGGAGAAATGTTTTCGGTCCAGGTGAGGATGATAAGTAAAAAAAAATATGAGCAAAAGTAGTATATCCCTAACACAGACATAATTATTAAAGTTATTTATATTGAGATTGAGATACCCACATTAGAAAGAATGCTACCTTCATAAAATCGACCGGAAATACATTTCTCTACTTGTCATGTAAAGCGCCATCTATTAATTATTTCAAACGTTGAAGTCTCCATTAATAGTTCTTTAGTGCTTTTAAAGATGACACTGCTCAGCTACGTTACATCTATAAAAAATACAATAATATGAATCATATTCCTAAACATTATTATTGTAAACTATTGACATAATTATAAATGATTTTAACAATTTAATAAGAATTATTCCTATGTGATTTTCGCCACCACTAGCAATAGCTACAGCTAGATGGCGCTGCATGTACAGTATGATTGATTGATGCTAATTTTCTTGTTGAAACTTGAAAGTTTATAATGTATTTCTTGCTTTAGCACGTACAATAAAATTCAAAGCATAAAACTTTTTAAAATTCATTTAGGCAGGGTAGGACTGGGGTCTTTTCTACACTTTGCGTTGTAGAATCTGTGGTATGATATAATTATCTGTCTGTGGTGAGTGCAATTTATTGTTCTGTGTCTGTGTATGCATGCAAGTGTGAAGTGCATACTGCAGTACAACAACTAAAACAGTTATAAGCAGTGTTTGTTTGCTTTGTGTTGATTGATCTAACATAAATTTAACATATGATTGTAATATTTCTCTGAAATCATCAAAATTAAGCATCGATGATCCGGATTCCGTGAGTGTTAAGCCGTAACTTGAAGTGAAATACAATAATAGCGCGTTCATGGGGTAAGTTTGTCACTTGTGTTTCTTGTCACATCTACGCTTTTGATGCATCTAAAACTCTAAAGTAATGAGCAAAAGCTTAAGAATTTATGAGCTTTTCTTTTTCATGGAATCCTATCTAAATTAAATATTGTTAAATATTGTTACTCAATTTCAGAAACGTATTTTTTCAAACAATAACTAAAATATACGATCTCGGTTTGATTCGTTGTTCGTAGAGTACCAAATTATACAAATCAAAGTTATTTTCAACAAGAACTATTAAGGATTATTCTCTACCAACTTGACAAGCAACAAATTATATAAAAAATATGATAACAGTTTCCACTAATAAAATATATTGCATTATATTTGTACTTGCTAGTATGTAGCATAATATTTATAAGATCTTACAATATTGTATCAGATAATGGGGTCATTATTTGTCACATAAAACAATAATTAAACTTTTCATTTAATTTTCATAGTGATTTATTTATTACCATGGCAGTAGTGATGAAATTATACATGTAGATTACTAGATTACAAAGATGCTGCTTATGAATATAACTTCATTTACAGCTATTGTCCATTTAAACTTACATTATGTATGAGATCTATTATAGCTGGTTTAGATTGAACACCTTAAGTGATACTGGCCTTAACTTAAAACACAAAGGTGTTTGAAGAAACTTGCTGCAATGCAAACATGGCAGGTGTGTGGCAGTCTTATGTGTAGGGAATTATTTCTAAAAGTTTTCTTGTCAATTAGTAGTTATATTTCTTTGTACTGCATTTACTTAGGGTAAAATTTGTAGTCAGTTTCATGCAAAACAGGATTTTCTGGCAGTCATGTAATCCATTTTTACCAGTCAATTGCCCACAACAATACAGTATCCAATATCAATATTCACAGGTTTTTTTAATGAATCTTAACAATATACCCACATACTGATAATATAATTAATAATGAGATTAGTAATGATAATTAATAATAATTCTGCTAATTGCTCTAGCACCAAGTGGCACTGGCCTCTGTGCATATCTTAGTCTACATATTGTAGGCCACAGTAATACAGCAAGAAGATAACTTGAATATAAAATCAATTACTAATCAAGTGACCTAAATATTTCACTTATCTTCTTTGTTACACAATAAGAATTTCACTAAAAAGAAAATGCATTTGAAGTGGCCATTATCTTTTGATGTGAGTAATGTTAGTCTGATTAAATTACTCATCACACTAGAATGCAGTAGAATTGGTTACAAATCCCTCCTTCAGTTACAAAATCCCTACTTCCCTGTTCATATTATATGACATGAGGTTACAATGTTTAAACTTAATGAATGATGAATTCATCCCATTAAAGATCTACTACAAAGAAAATATATCAACTGTAACTGAGTACTAGTACAGTTATCTGGTCTAGTGCCAATTGGTGGTTTGGTTGACTGGGGTTGGTAAAAAAAATGTATCTATTTAATGATAACAACTGGGGCCAATGGCTATATCGTTGTGC
>DWKA01001095.1:0-13340 GCA_018249155.1 Panoquina ocola ocola
CTAATATTATAAAGCTGAAGAGTTTGTTTGTTTGATTGAACGCGCTAATCTCAGGAACTACTGGTCCGATTTGAAAATTCTTTAAGTGTTAGATAGCTCATTTATCGAGGAAGGCTATAGGCTATATGTATAACATCACGCTAAGATGAATAGTAGATTTTTTCCCGAAGCGAAGCGAGGGCGGGCCACTAGTCCTAGATATAAATAAATGTTATGTATATAAGGACAATTACATTGCGAAGTCCTGACAGTCTAGCATCGGATAGACCCGAGAGGCAAACTCCAAACGAAACTATTTTTAAATAATTACTCCATTAAGGATATCCGGTGGCCTGTATGGACCTAATACAAATCAAATTATTTTGTATTACGATTTCTTTAGATGATGTCAGCAAATCTTTTTGTACATGCTGTAATAGCATTAGCTCTATACATAACGTACTTAGTACTTACGGTAATACTGCCACTACTACGCTGTTAGGTTTTCATTTTGGATGGTAATAATTGTAGCAAGAATTTAACACTTACCTTTTCTACTTTCATACCTATGATCATATTGATGTGAGAATCAGATCTTTATGAAAATAAATGACTATGGTCAAATTGTTGATGCTTGGCCACGTGACAATTTGTGAACATCTCGCCCAAGCCGCTATACCCTCGGCGGGAGTTGTTTGTAAAACATACATATTTCATTAATAGCCTTTTTCAATTGAACGTCCTGCACGTTCTTTGGTCTGTTATTTGGTTGTGAGAACGTTTCGATCAAATCATGTTGAATTAGGTCTATTTATTCTTACCCAAAGGAGTTGAATTTAAACACATGCTTTTATTCTGATAACAATAAGTGTGGAGTGTGGCTCACATTACTTTTCACTACGCACTTCTACCAAGTGTGGCATTTGAGATTTGTACCTATGCATCTTTTAGGTTAAAGCTATAAAGAACAAATCCACCAAATTTGAATGTTACAAGTGATGTAATGTGTTTGGCTTTTTTTCGCATCGAGACTGGAACAGGTTCTTTGGGTAGACGCTGCGGCGCCACGCCAGCACGCCGTGACGCACGGCTGTGTCGGTCGACAGCGACACAATGTAACCTCCATATCATAAACATATCCGTATGACTAGGAACCTGTACGACGTTTAGGTAATCACTATATAGAATTATAGTTGCTGTGGTCTTAGCGGCCTTTACAGCTTGACGTGCTACTGGTTAGAATAAGTGGGTAGATGGTAAACTTTAGGGTTAAAATATTGCAACATAGAGTTATATCTCAATGTATTGCAACCATCCAAAAATACATACGTAGATACCCGAAGCTTTCTTACTTTCCAAAGATTACTAGCAATTAACACCAAATTAAGAGTGTTTGTCGGATTCAAGCTATTTTTAACCGACTTCAAAAAAGAAGGAGGTTTTCAATTCGGATGCTAGGTTTTTTTTATTATTATTAGGTTCAAGTTAGCGTTGCTAAATAGTTTACATAAATAAAAATGTCACTGACTGATGAACTCCGCAACACGCGAAAATTTATACATCAAAGTTTAGATTCAGGCAACGATAATTTAGTTACGGTGATTAAGCCGAAACGACACCTTCGAGGATCACAGTCTTCATCGGCCGGTTGTTTACATAACACTCATATTTTATTCTTAACTTTTCACAGAGATTCCTCTACTGTGAAATGAACTGTGCAATATAAATTATCTAGTCAATTTATCTAAGTTGTAGGAGCATACGTAAGATTCACTACTAGCTGACCCGGCAAACTTCGTACCGCCTCGAACCAATAATAAAAAACGCTGAACAAATCAATAAAAAATGTTCGATATGAATTTAGGCTTTATAAATGTAAAAATAAATGTTAAGGACAAATGAAAAAAAACAAAAGTAGTTTCCCAGGTAGGAATAGTGAACGGAATTATTGCTTTTATTATATTCCTAGCATATAATATTTCTGTGAACTTATTGTGATGTATTGGACCAAAAATGTGCGTGTGTCGTAAAATGGACCAGCGGACAGTGTTGCAAACCTTTACGCTAAGCGGGTATTACCGAAATACTCATATTTCGGACACACATTTTATTGTCTATAACGGCCGAGAGGCTCCGCAACCGGGTCGAAACGTTTAATGGTTTATTTAATCTTTACTGTTCATACTTACCTACTATTGTATGTTCATGCCCAACTTAAATCCGTTAATTACGGTGAAGTGCCGCAATACAAAATGCACCTTATATGTATAAGATAGAGATGATTCTCCAAAGGACTTATATCTCGTGTTCCGCGTGACCTGAAGTCCTAATGTCCATGTCTAAACGTTATTGGTGAACTTTTGACTAAAACAATCATAGCGTTAATTCGTCACGCCGACGCTCATCTGTTCCGTAGTGTTCATATTTTTTACATTAAAATTATTCATGATAACCAGGTTTTCGATAGCCAGTTGGGTCGTGTTGTACTGAATGTGTCATTTGTTTTTCGTACATGTATAACCACTTAGTCATTTGTGTGATGAAAAAGTTGCCTGCTGCCAGAATTTTAACTAGACAATACCGGAGTGTCTATTTAAACTGAATGATTAACCCTATTTCTATAATTTACCGACCCACCACAACTTTAAATAGCCAGGCTCAATGAAGACTGTTCTCGAAAATTGTTTGGGTATCAGGATCATGTTGAATTCGTTGTTCTTCATTTTCATGACAATTTTTTGTAGCAAGCTAATAGCAGTTCAAGGTAACGATTTCCTTCGTTATAAGTCATTGTTTAACTCTTCCGAAAAATTACAAGAGCTCGATTCAATACAAAATACAAGCACAATACCTGCAGCCACCCTTTTTAGTAACAATATGACGAAAAGCTTTGTTACCGAGCAAAACTGTCTGCACCTTGTGGTAGAAGAAAGACCGCGCGAGCACTTGCGTACCGCATACTTTACATTGTTGATTGAGTGGTTACGTGTGAACAATTACAAATAACCCATACACACCAATTAATACGAAATGTTAGGTGTGAAACAATCGGTTTATTTCTCACGTGATATTAAAGCAGCTGGTTTTTCCTTGTACTTTCGTTGAGTGGGAGTCGTTTTCAATGAGCCGCATTCACAAGCGGATTTCCACCACTGCTGCAATGGCCTGCGCAGCCTATTGCAAAATTAGTACAGATCCGGAATCATATAGTCGAGTCCAAATCGAAGACGTTTGCCTTGGATATTGATTGTAATTATCATTTATATGAGCCTTCTCGATGTCGTGTGCTTAACTTCAAATCATGGAAGTGAAGTGTCTACAGACAGTTGACGTAACATTTTGATGATAGATTTCTATAACAATATATCAGTGTGAGACTAACATACAATTTCATGGAACATAGGAGATAAAACAAAAAAGTCTATGCTGTTCAAAACGATATAAAAATGAATCATGTGGTCAATGGTAAGGGACAATACAATGACGGAGTAAGGCGTAAGGCACAAGGTGTGAGCACAATTACATTGGCACTAGGTTAAACACCACAAAACGAATTAGCCTACTTTAGTTCTATGACATACAAACGACACGCACGTAGAGCAACAAAATCAATGTAACACAGTATTAACACAATGTACATATATTGTGTTAATATTGTCATTCCTATATTGTGGTATTAAGACGTTGCTGTGCCTACTAAACGTTGTTACTACATCGAAATCTCATTAATTAGCGGACATTGTGCTCAACAAACCTAATTCGTAGCCGCGGCGCGTACCTACCGTACGCTGCGTTAGGAGACTTGTTAGTGCTGTGACACTTTCCCGAATGAATTACAATGAGATTCTAAATAATTCCGACTCGACGCACGTTGTGTTGCGTGACGCTGTGCGTTATGAGATGGATGCGCTGTCGGAACCTAAACTAATTGAGGTCGGCGTGAACTTCACCTACAGGTCGCTGGTCGTCACTAGTAGTATCATCCATGGTTACGAATCCAACAGCTTCTTTACGATTTTGACTTGATTGTCGACTAACACTTTCAATGATACTTATAATTTACCAAGTGATGTTTTGAAAGTTATCGCCATTAATCGTAGATGCAATAAAAGTGTCGATCCTTTCATGAAATAGTCGATACCACTCATGAGTAGGCCAAGACATTGTAGTAAGGAAGAGTCTCTAAAATAATTGGTTAATCGACAATAGTTGTGTTATCTAACAGTCATTGAAATTCTGTGCGTGCAAATGTTTGTAGGACGCTTGACACCGCAAACACTTGTGGCCGCGGCGTCGCTCGTGACGCGCCGCGCGGCCACACGTAACGCAACTGCTTGAATACATTCAACTCGCAGATGTCACGCTCGCGGATCACATAACAATAAGTGTGAAAAAAAAGGTTAATTAATTTAAATTCAATTTGTCAGATTGTGTTATGTAAATATGCGAAAAACGAGTTGCCGGGATGATAGACTAAAGAAAAGAGACGAAAGACAGAAAGGGAGTAGGATTACACTTTCTTTACAGGTATCATTTGTCTGCCGGTTCGAGCGAGCTGACGGGAATTTTCCCAAGGCACCAACACAGCTCATAAGTGTCTTACTGGGATACAGCCCAAAACTGACGATCAGTCTAACAAAAAAAAAAAAATGATAATCCAACCTACATAATATTTACCACCAATTAGTTGCTCGACAGAAAATCTATTGGCATATTCTTCTTCCCACAATTTTATAGTTCTGATAAGCAACTTCGTAAGTTTATGTAAGCGTCTAAGAAAACAGTTAAAAGGTTTTTAATCGCAAGTTCAACAACTCCCCACCATTGAATAGAAGAGTCTGCAAGACTTATAGGGCTCTTAAATTTCGGTTAATCGCGTGTGATGCAAGACAAAAAGCATCTTTACGTAACTACGAGTATGTTAAACATACTGAATATGAATAATTAATCACTTTCTTGCAACCGTAACAAATATCGAAAAATGTTTTTACGGCCGCCATCAAATTCTTGTACTTTATATTTATAGTGGCAACATAACAGTCAAAACACTGAACAGGAAATTAAAGAGAAAAAGTTAATTGGCTCTACGTCCGTCCCACTTGACTTGTCCATTACTAAACTTGTAAATTGACCTCAAAATGTTCACCTTTGGGCCTCCGATCACCGCCTCAGTTCGATTCTGTACCACGTCCATCGATTGTTGAATCAAACGAATGTCGGAAACACATGGACATCTGCGACCGTCATCTCCGAACTAACGAATTAGCCGCGCTAGCGCTATTATGTAACAGTACAGTTTGACGCTCGTTGTATATTACATTCGTTGATAATTTCGTTGACAAGAGAAATAAATATTTAACAGTTCACACTTAACCCTAATTGTTTACTCCGACATTTTTTCGCAAACACACAGGTTATGTATTAGTTATGACTATGTATTTGTATATGAGTTATGTGTGTTACGGATGCAATGTGTATTTGTTGTGGATGTCTTAGGATATGTAGGTATACTTATTATAAATATAAATTATTAAAAGTTATCGATGGATATATTGTAAAAGTTAGACATTTTCACTAACGACTACCTACTTGGCGTTGGTTAGCGTGCAAAGCGATATCCTCCCTGACCGCTTTAAGCTTTATTCACAAGCTTTTATTTACTTTCACCTATCCGGTGTGTATGTAATAACATTTTGTAAGTTTTATCGACTTCCAATTGTCCGATTGAGTTGAGAATTACAGCTGAGCTATTTACTTATGACTTATGAGAATCGGATTTAAATGTACCTAATTATGGTGGTTTGATGATGAAAATACAGGGTGACTCTGAACTCTAAAATAAAAGGATACAACTCGGTACTTTGTTTTCTTTTACTTTTTCCTGGAAAGGACTCTGGTCTGAGATGATAATTATTATATAGGCCATAGGGTCTATTAATGAAGTTGGATGGTTGGTACAATATGCTTCAAACGGTGGTATGTAGTATTTCTTCTCGGATACTCGTGACATAATTTACTGTAGTACGGTAATATGTGGAATACTGTGTTCTCAAAGGTATATGAAGTCTGCCAATCTTCACTTGGCTAGCGTGGTGGACTATGCCGTGTACCCCTCACATTGTAAGAGGAGACCCGAGCATAGTTGCTGGGATAAATACCGATTGTAATGATAATGATGATGATGACAAGAATACGAGTGTATAACAATCGAACCGGTAACGTTCCAGTGGGACGTGAACTACCCCGCGCGGCGCTCGAACGTGCGCCGGCAGCGCGCCGTGCCGGCCGACACGCCGTTCCCGTGCGCGGGCGCGCGCGCGTGGGGCCGCAGCCGCGCGCCGCCGCGCTCCGTGCACCGGCTGCGGCCCGGCGACATCGACGTGGTGGCCGCCATCGGCGACTCGCTGGTGGCCGGCAGCGGCGCGCTCGAGGAGTTCGCGCTCGGCGCCATCGTCGAGTACCGGGGCGTGTCCTGGTGTGCAGGTGCGTTTACGATCTTGCTGTCTCATGTACATGGCGTCCCCAGCGTCCTCGGTGTCTCAGACTCAGTTTTAGACTCTTGGGTTCACCACAAATCTCTCTACTAAACCGCCCTGGAGAAGTGTGGTGCTATTGCACCTAGAGCGTATGTCCTCTAGGTTTACTCATATAGAGACCTGTGCTCTATGGTGGCCTATTCATGTGTTGAAGACAGCTTTATGATTACGACTTATTAGGTAGATACCTACTTGAGAAAAAATATTACCTACGTGATATTACCCATTATTTAATCTGAAAATGTAAGAATAGATCAATCGCAACAATAAGAATTTCGATGAAGAATCAGTAATCTATGCTAAAGTGGTGCTTATTTATACGAAAATATTATGGACACTTTACAAGATTTTCTACTGTTGTGGTGGCTACTTGAACAAACGTACGATGTTTAAGTATTCAAATATTTTAAACAAACATGTATTGTAGTTGTTGTTATGACGAGTTCAAAGGTTACTTACTGTCACGCAATTTCCACAATGAGCACGTACTCGCCGGAGGACAAGTTTAAATACACAGGAAACATTTGCCTGGTGGTTACCACCTCGGTACTACGTACGGTATTATTGTGTGCGCGGTGTGTTGCAGGCGGCGACAGCTCGTGGCGCGAGTTCCTCACGCTGCCCAACATCCTGAAGGAGTTCAACCCGAACCTGCGCGGCTACTCCACGGGCACGGGCGAGTGGCTGGCGCGCAACGCGGGGCTCAACGTCGCCTTCCCCGTCGCCTCCGACCAGGATGCCTACAGGCAGGCTAAGGTGAGCTTAAAGCTGCGGAAATTAAAAAGTTTGGCCACTTGCAACAGGAACTTTTAGTAAACGGAGTAAAGGGTTCAAAACCTTTATACTAAGCCTTAGCGTGTTGTAGAGTTAATTCATCTAACGAAATGTGAAAGAAGTGTTCATGACGAGTTTCCTCCATGTCTTGCTACGCCACCTGTTTAGAACCAAAGCAGGCCGTACGAATTAACCGAATAAGACCGGTAAAAATTATTACTAGCCCTCATAAAATATTACTGAATTCGTGTGATTTCCGAAGTGCACAGCCAACTTGTTAAGCGTGTGAACTCATATTTGTGTCGATGTTGTCGGTTCGTTGACCCGCGCAATTCGCAAAGTTGACCGAGTGCAAGGAGTCTTTAAAAACATTCTTATGTTACTTAATAGGTCCGGTAAACTGTAAACATCTTATTAACCGGAAAATATGTATTTGTATAGGCTGGTACTGGTAGACATAATATTTGAGTATGTACCTATGCGGGAGAAATGAAGTGTATCTACATTGTATTAAGTGTATGTAACTATGTATCCGTAACAAATTTGATTTGCTACATTGCCTACATTGTAAAATTTGTAAGTAGGTTAAATACTACAAGCATACCTAGTAAAATTGTAATTTATGAGAGAGTTTGTTGCTCAAGCCGCTATTCATGCGCAAGTGTGTAGGTACGTAGTTTCGGTGCAATTAAATTGTATGGTTACAGTGACACTTATTGTACGTTCTATGAAAAATTCGGTGACTCTTAGCAACACTTCTGCATGTAATTCTTTCGGACTCTTTCATAATCTGGAGGTCAACGGAGGAGTGAGTGTAAATCGTACAAGTTGTTGTCCCCAACGTAACGGTGTTAGTGAAGTCAGTGACGAGGCTCATTGTGACACAATGCAGCCAAAACACCACCTGACCGGTGTCCACAACGTCGCGGTGTCCATACAAATTAATGTAAATCCGCAACCTTGTACACTTTTAGTCCTTACGACCACGATCACGGTATGCGATGCGACGTGCTACCATCGGTAGTCGTGACTTTTAACTTGCAACATAGTCATGATTTTATCTTCATCCTGTTTGTTTCAACCACTTAACTAAATATTTTGCCGCAATACATATGCGAAGTAAAAATGTATTTCAGTGATATCGTGGTATAGACATACATAATTATAATCAGACTAGAGAATGATAAATACTTATGCATGATGAATAGGTCGAGGATAAAGAAAAAGTGGATGGATTTTTTAAGAAACGAATATGAAAGATAAGAAAGAAATTAAGTATGCTAAGTAATAGGGACAACCAGGATTGAAGTATACTATGTATTACGCTGAGCGCAAATAAAATTGGGTAATGTACAAAGAGATGATTAAATCGCAGCTTAGAATGTTAGACTGTAGTTTAAATGCAATCCTCGATTTCGTATGTGAGTTGAATACAAATCCGAATCCTGTACGTAACAATTTATATTTAAAATTACGTATAATTCTGACTTAATCACACACTTCGATTAAGAAAATATCATACCCATATAGGTATAATAATATATCCAAAAAGGTTTTTTAAGATTTTTTATGACACTTTTAATTAATGTAATTGAAAGAAATGTAATTGTTTTGACATACCCATATTACACAATTTGAAATACTTTTGACCGACTTAACAAAATTGGTTGCAATGCGATGTTAAATTTTAGTGTTGAAATCAATGACGAGGAACTAAATAGGTACCTATTTAATTTTTTTGACCCACACTAACTTACCTTATCTATCGTTTACTTGTTAGTTACATGTCATGTTAATTATCACCTGTTGTTAAATAACAGAAATAATAATATGAACTTTGTTGGAGGATTGTAATGTTGTAGACATAAAAAGACACTTTTTTACCTCAATCCCCTAATGTCCCGCCACTAGTAGTGATCCAAAATAACTAAATAGCAGCAGTTAGGAAGACGTCAGAGGAGCGGTCGCAGTCGTGCGTTGTGAAGATCTCCCTGTTTTTAACGATTCCAGTGCAACAAATGGCGCGCTTTGTTATGTTACTATTACTTGTATTGTGTCATTCAGAGTCACAGAGTGTGCTTTCTGACTCAATGTTTTGTGGCGCCTTTTGTAATGCTCAGCCGGAGAGAGATTTGCATGCCAACATGTTTTGTACACGCTTATTCTTTCTAATCGTCGACAAATTAAAGAATAATAAAGATAATTTAAAGCACTTTGCAGAACAAACAGGAGTAAGCACCTGTTTTTGTGCCAGAAATAAAAGATATTTTATTTACACGCCTTGTGACAACGTTTTCTACATAAAAAGTCTCATGCACGTACTTGCGTACTTAACAAAGTAAGATTGGCATTTCGTTTGACCACTTAATCATCGTATTGCTCCACACCAGTTCTCAGCGCAGCGGTTCACACAATAAACACGGAGAGAGGCATAATGTCTAATTAAATAAAATTTCCATTACGTTTCATTTCAAGGCCTCCGTATGACTGCGAGGCATCACTTCATCTAAACGCTCGCGTTAATTGCTGTTGCGATCGAAACCCGTTGATCTTTCGCCGGTCGATGTCGGATAATGAGGAGGCTTGTTCGACCTCGGGGGATACGGAGCGTGGCGCAGTCGTGTATCAAAAAATTAGAAATTATCCATATCCGAAACTGTTGCAAGCGTGCGCGATGCAGCGATGACCTTACATGCACGCGAACGATGCAACACTCGCCTGCTATTGAACACAATGATAACAAACATAGAATAGAATTTGTATAAAACTTTTCCATTGCCGAGTTACTGATCGGCTGACTGACAAACATCGCACAGCCGAAACTACTGAACACAGGAAGCTGAAATTTGCCGTATCTTCCTTGGAGAGTAGGAGAGATCTAAGAAGATTTCTGGAAATTGCACCCTGAAGGGAATGAAACAGGGGATTATGGTGGCGAAACCCCGGATGAAACTAGTGTCTTAAAAAATATTTATTAGCTATGCTGGGAAAAACTGACCGTGAGCCGACTACCCAAACCGGTGTTCTCACAGCGGCTGGGACACGAAACAGGTCCGTCGATTTCTTAATCGCCTATGAACCTACAACGTATTGGTGGTGGCGGTGGCTCTTATGGTAGGTAATACCAGTTCTAACAATTTGAATACAATAGTAGGTACCTAACTATTTCTACTACACTTCGAAATCAAAACTTCAAACTGCGGTTCGAAAATTAATATGTTAGGTACTAACAAGCAGTGTGGTAGGTACCTACTTCCTTTTTTATTTACTCCCGTGGCTAGCTAAAATGCGTAACTGCCCACAATGGGGTCAGAATGGGTGACACGAATTCTGTTCTGGTTGTGCCCATGCCAATTTTGAATTCATTTGATATATTATGATATCATCATTATGTTTCATCATCATGTATGAGAAATATTTGTTGGCAGTTAACATTTAAGTTTATTCATCGCCGACCAACTATTCATTCGTTTAAGACAGTAGCTGTCTTTGTCAATTTTTAAATCGTGATTCTCCTTCCGGTCTCATGACTCACAATTTGTCGAGACTGATTGCGTAAAGATAATCTCATTACGAAAATGAGCATCGGTCTTCTTAACTAGATAATGATAGGGCTGTGCATCGCCGTCTACTTAGCGTCTATGTAGATTACTGGTTCACATTTATTAATGCACTATTACATCGGCATTTTGATGATTGCTTCATGCGATTCTACAATTCATTTCACCTTTACCAAATAGTGCACGTTATGTATCTGAAGACGTGTTTACAATTAATTGGATACCTTCAGAAGTTGGTAACTTTCAGTCCACTTTTACTAAGTAATGTTCAGTTTTAAAAGATACTTCGGTCATCACAACCCGTCCCACTGCTAGGGCTGCCGCTAGATGTTTGCGTCCCGATTGCGAAACCAATAATGATGCCCAATAAGTCTACCTTATTTTTTTGATAGGCCGACAACGTTGTCCAGATATGCGACGTAGTTGCGCCAAACGCTCATGAGTATACGGCATTTTGTCGTAACACTGTCGCACTTTTGAACAGTCATTCAAACGTTTAATAAGATGTAGCACGTACTGAACTACTGAGCGTGTGGTAGATCCTGGTGGCCCGCATCCGCTCGTCGCCTGACATCGACGTGTCGCGCGACTGGAAGATGGTGACGGTGTTCATCGGCGCCAACGACCTGTGCTCGGCGTCGTGCCTGTCGCCCGACGCCTGGTCGCCCGCCGCGCACGCGCGCAAGCTGGCGCGCGCGCTCGACTACCTGCACCAGCACCTGCCGCGCACCATCGTCAACCTCATCCCCGTGCTAGGTGAGTGCGCTGCACGCTGCACTAGCGGCAAGGGATCTGAGAGTTAAGTGTACATTCACTCAGCAACTAAAACACCAACTTCAAACTGGTGCTGGGTGAATGCTTCTCATCCAGTCTGTGGAGGTGAGGGAAAATATTTCTTCTGTATATAAAAACATACCTGCATCCTGTGCTATATTTGTAAAAATTATAAAATTGACATTGAATTCTAGACCTTATATTAAAAGATATTTGAATGAATATTAAAAGTTTAACGGGTAGTGTCGCAAGAAGCCGCGCCGGGGCAGACAGGGCATCACACGTTGCGTATGATGCGGTGATTAATGGAAGGAAATATTGATTGCTCAAGCAATGCTGCAGTGCCCAGAGTGTTTGCACTCGAACCTGAATGGCTTTCCAGCCAAAATTAAGTTACTTTCAGTACAACCCATAGTCCCACTACCCACTCCCACCATACATAGTTGTCTCACAATGTGAGGGGTACAGCCCAGTGTCCCATTCGATTTGAGAACATTATGGAGAATTCTCAGGTGTGCAGGTTTCCACATTTGAGTTACCTAGGCTTGCTCGGCTAATCGATTGATGCGACGCGACTTGCCAACATCTGATAAGATGCAAAGTTGTATGACATGTGTGTGTGTATGTCGTCAGACGTGTCGGTGTCGGTGCGCGTGCAGCGGCCGCTGATGTGCCGGCTGATGCACCCGCTGTTCTGCACGTGCTTCCACCGCGGCGGCAACGAGCTGCAGGACCTGGTGCAGCAGGCGCGCCGCTACCAGGCCGCCGAGCAGGCGCTCGTGAGTACCACCCACCCCTCCCTCCCTCCCGGACACAGAGAGAGAGAGAGAGAGACAGAAGAAACAGACAAATAGACTGAGACACTATATGTCTGCAAGAAAACGAAACTGAATAAGTTTTTTTAACTGCGTTTTATCACCCAATAGTTACTATAATTGCCACTTCTTACTGATGACATAACTCAGTGTGGCTGATCTCAACTCAAATATTAGCTTAAAAATCAATATCAAAATAATTTATTCATTTAGGTACATTGAGTTATAGGTATCACAGATACATACACATACCTACCCACGTATTTTTTTCAACTACCTCCATTTCGGAAAAGTGCTTTGTTATGGAGAAGAAAAAAGGGCGATTTATGAAACAAAATAATTATGAGTGTGTCACCTACACAGTATACAAAACCTGGTAATTTCGAGGCTCTCTGTACTATGCGTGTGTGTGTGTGCGCGCAGGTGGACAGCGGGCGCTACGACACGCGCGAGGACTTCACGGTGGTGCTGCAGCCGTTCATGCGGCTGTTCAACGCGCCGCTGCCGCCCACCCCGCCGCTGCCGCGCGTCATCCACCAGTCCTACATCACGCACGACTGCTTCCACTTCTCGCAGAAGGGCCACGCGCTAGGTAACACTGCCACTTGCCACTTGTCACTTGCCAAGCACATGTACCACACTTTTAACTTTCATATAGTCTTGAGCAAGTAACTTTGCAAGAGTCTGAAAGAGACATAATTAAGATGAACAGAAGTCGTTTTGTCTACTTTTTGTTCTGCGCATCTAATTATCTCTTTCAGAATCTTGCCAAGTTACGTGAGCCTGACTATAACACATATGAATTTCCTTTTCAGTCTGTGTGTCATCTATATTAATAATTTCGTCAAGGGGTACGGTAGACTTGATTAAAACTTAACCTGAATAATAAAACATAAAAAAAT
>DWKA01001096.1:0-13340 GCA_018249155.1 Panoquina ocola ocola
AAATTTATAATTTATTAAGTAGGTAGGTATATGAACTTAAATTAAAAATTAATACAGAGACATACATCACGATATTGAAGACATCACACTTTGTACTATAGGTATTCTTGTAACCTACCGCTAAATTTTATGGAATAACCCACTTCATAAATATTTAGAATACGTTACAAAATCACGAAACATGCGGTAGGTAATTATTGAAGATTGAAATGAAACCATGTAGGTACATGTACTTTTCAAGGTAGGTACCTCAAGGATAAAACCGGACGGAACGTTACAAAAACGCAGCGACTTTTGGCGGCAGCTGCGAATAGATATGTGTAGGTAGGTGTACTTATAACACCAAAAAATTACTAAGTAGTAGGTCAATATATAGAAGGTTACCCACTTCTTGTCCTCCTCCGACCTATTTTACATGATAAGTGAGGTAACTACTTACCTTCAACTACGGGTGCTGGCATTACGGATTCCCTTGTAATAGATTCAAAGTGATGGATCTCCTTTGCATTACCTGCAAAGTGTATATAAAATGTTTGTAGTATTTAAAGTTCAGTTTTGTAAGCTAAACTCCGACTCTTCGACGGCCAAATTTAAATAGGTAGGTTAAAAGTGTAGTAGGTATACGATCGATCTTAAAATGAAAGTTTAGCTAGCCAGGGCAAGTTCGAATCACACGACCTGTAATCACTTCTCGTTGTTCTGCAGTGTTTAGAATGTCGTATTTTTTAAAAACATCTAAGACGGTTGCTGCCTTTGAAGCCTTGAACCTTTAGGTCTAAGGGAAAGGCTCTCGCGGCCTTTTGCCCAACCCCGACTTGTTTAAAAATTTAATTACTGTCACTTGATTAGGTACTTAGTCAGTTAGTCGTAATTATTTTCACTTACCAAATCTATTGCAGATACTTTTGTGAAGACAAATTGATGAGAAGTCCATTTCTTATGCTAGTTACAGTAGTTTTGTAGAAACCTTTTTACAAACTCAGGACCGAATACTTAAACATAACAATCAAAACTAATCAAAAGACATCTATCACTAACCTTTTGCTGTAAGTCTGACTGACAGTCAATCATTCTTTAAAAAAAGTTATTTATAAATAGTTTGTAGTAGTTGACTATTCATAAATAACACAACAGTAGTTTGACGACCTCATAGTGGTAGTCATAGGTGGTAGTGATTGCAAAGTTGGGGTTCCGGGTCCTATTCCCGGCCAGCCAGGGCAGATATAAATTGAAAGCATTGTATAAATCGAAAGGAAATACGGGGATAAAGTACATAGAAACGCATAAAATAGATAATCTATGTGATATTAATAATAACTACCTACTTAAGTACCATGATAATATACCCTAAGTATAAGCACAGAGAAACTATTACTAGCGTAAAGTATAAGTAGGTATTATCCTAAGTATATCCTGCACATGGCTAAAGTAATTCAACTATTATTTATCATAATATTATTGTTTGTAAGTATATAATTATCTTACCATGAATCTTAGCTTGGCTGTTCAGCTATAACCTTGCTTGAATTTTAAATGCCTTTCAATTATAGGTGAGCAACAATAACTTGTTACTTTGCTTTTGTAATACGATTACCGGGGCATATATATATACTGCGTTGGTGTTCTCGCTGTGTTATGACAAGACATGGGGTCTTTCAAGAACCTTATCTATCACTTACATCTTGGCCAGCAACGTATTGGTGACGCCACTGATATTGCCAATGACCCTGGGTGATAGTGATCGCTAGTACATACCTACAATACTAAACAAAACTTCAAAGCATTATTTTATTATAGTTGTTCTCCATGTTCAAAATTCGATTTTATTGGCTTTGAACAAAGCCCACAATTCAATACCCTTTCTCTAGCAATGTTTTGATTGAACGTCGCGTCGCGTCACTCAACGACCCTTGCAAAACAGAAATGTAATTGAGTAAACAGGCATCGCGGGAGTTCCATTTCCAGGGCCAATTTAACATGACGTCACTTCCTCTGCAGATAAATGTGTACAATGTAAGAGTGATATGAAATAATCGTGTACGCGTATTCCATCCATCAAGCGGTGGTTAAATTTGTATCCAGTGATTTGGTTTTATGAAGTGGGTAGAATAATAAAAAATGTATAGGTATGTTAAAAAATATACAAGGATTTTTAAAGTGTTGTGTTTCAATCAATGAATAGCCTCAAATTAGTGAGCATGTAATGTAAAAACTAATATAATGTGATCACATC
The DNA here is from genome assembly GCA_018249155.1 of Panoquina ocola ocola. Classification (NCBI taxonomy): domain Eukaryota; kingdom Metazoa; phylum Arthropoda; class Insecta; order Lepidoptera; family Hesperiidae; genus Panoquina; species Panoquina ocola. Next base: position 2,234 of record DWKA01001096.1, read on the forward strand.
AAAACTGACCCACTTACAAAGCAATGTTTCCCAGATTTATTCGCGACATGGAAAATAACTGAAATGTGACTGGTATGAGAGTGTTTATTTACTTATTCAGTAACCTATATTATTCTCCACGAAATAAAATGACAGTATTGGTATCAAAAATTGGATTTATATTTTCATCTTGCTGTATATGTTAATGTCATTAACAATTTGCCAGGTTACAGAGTTGGCCGCACAGCCAGTATCAAGCATAACATGTACTTTTATAACAATGATACATTTTTTCAGACCTAATATTCTAACTTACACAGACTACCTAACTACGAAGATATACAGGTAAATCTAATTTATCTACAATCATCAATAAGTTATATACAGAATAGTTATATACACATACATTTTAATAGACTTATCTGTAACCTGAGAAACTTTGATTTTTTCTACACTCAGGGCAGTACCATTTGCCTTTAGGCGGTACCATGATACCGACACACTCGAAGTGGAACCACTCGATGGGGCACCCTTCGGCGTCGCACGCTATCATCTCCGACACCTCGTCGTAGGGGCACCGGCAGTAGCAGTAGACGCTCTCGCCCTCGCGCGCCTGCCGCACGGCCGGCCGCTGGAACGCGTACGGCAGGCTCGAGGTGCCCGAGTTCAGGTACGTCGGTGGGGGTAGCGGGTACGAGCTCTGCACGCTGGGAGGCTGATAGATCTCCAGAGGACCTTCGCCGCTCGAGTCTGAATCGCTCGACTCCATAGACTCGGTATTCATCAATATCCGTGGAGGCTCCGGATCGGGGATGGGAGTCGTCAACCTGATGGGCTCCTTGTAATTGAACAATCTCTGCGGTATGACGGTCGAAGGTACTTCTTTTTTTGGTTTGTGCGTGACCGGAGAAGGCAGGTCCTCTTTTCGCCATTCTAGCTTTGGCGGTAGCTGCGGCTTCAGAGCCGCCGTCACAGTCGGTGGTGTTTCCTCGTCACTGGAGTATCCGTAAAATTTATTAGGAACGCGCCGTCTCTTCGAAGCCCTCTTGCTTTCTGCTGAAGTAACAGGCGTAGTGACGTTGGTGGTTGGTGCTATCGGTTTAGATGCCTCAGGTATTTGTACTGTGTTAGAGTGCAGAGATATAGTAATCTTATTTGGTGCTAACGGTGTTGGTGTTTCCACGTCCGTTTTAGTGATCACATCTTTAGGAATGTTAATTTTAATAGGTCCATGTTTTTTGGAGCTTTTAGACTTCTTTTTCTTTTTGCTCTTTTTCTTACTACTACTTGTTTTTTCTTTTGTTTCAGCCTCTTCCACCTTTGGTTCTATTATTTCCTCTTTTAATTCTTCTTTTGGTTCTCCTTCTTTTTCGTCCTTAATGGGCGTAGTGCAACGACTTATTTCTTCCGATACAGACCCTGCATCAGAAGGCGCCACTGTTGCCAAAAGCATTAACTGGTTTTTCTTCTCGTTGTGTAATTTATTAGCTATCTGTTGTGGATTCTTATCATAGAATTCTTCATCTGTATCACTTTCATCTGTATCTAAATCAGTTTCAGCAATAAGTGGCTCGGGTTTTTCAGGTACTAATACAGGTGTCTCAGACATTCCCATTACATCAACATTGGAGCCATTGCTGATCCTTCTTTTAGGAACAGATTTTTTTTGTTTGGCCTTTTTCTTTTCACTGCTCGACTCATCTGATGAATCTGAATCTGAAGAACTGGACGACGACGATCCACTGCTAGAAGAACAGCTACAATTCGATCCACATGAACAACTTGAATCACTGTCACTGCTACTACTACTACTAGATGAGAGATCGCCATGCCTTTTCTTAGGAGATTTCTTACTTTTCTTTTTATCTAAACTGAACATATCATCATCCCCATTCAGATCGATAGGTATTAAGCAGTAGTCATGATCAGACTCGCAAACATGTTTTCTGATAGGAACTAGAGGTGGTGTTTTCTCTTTTTGCTTTTCAACTTTTGCTTGATATTTCTTAAAGTTGTCCCATATCTCCAAAACTTGCTGCTCATCAGGCTTTTCATCTTCTGTTGGCTCAAGTTTCTCGTTTTCTAATTTAGTTGTTGGCACATCTGGATGGGATTCGCTAATTTCTTTTGTTTCCATTGGTGGAACTACCTTTGATTCTTCTGTGGTTTCTCCAATAATATTTTCTTGTTCCTTCTCTTCCTTGAGTGTACTTGGCGCGCCACTATCAGATTCATCGCTACTGTCACTTTCAGATAAATTTAATGCAGGTAAATTCATATCTAACAAAAGAGCATCTTTATCTTTTAATTTCTTTTTCTTCAATTTTTTGGACAGCAAATCAATTTCAGCCTCATTCTTTTCTTCGGAAGTACCAGCTTCCTCATTCGGTTTATCATCAATTAAATCAATTACGGGGATAGGCTCTTTCGATTCTTCTGAAGCAGTGCCATTAGTTACAGCACTTGCCTCATCATTAAGTTCCTCGGGTAATAGTTTCTTTTTATGTTCTTCAACATGTTTATCTAAGAGCTTTCTGGAAATAAATTTTTCTGAGCACTCCTCTTCATTACAAACATGTGGATATTCTTCAGAATGTAATCTTTTATGCACTTTTAAATATACTGCTCTTGTAAATTGTAAGTTACATTCATCACAATTGAATGTAGCTGGAGGTGTGCAGAAATGATAGACGTGCGGCCACTTCTTTTGTAAGCATCTTTTACAAAGTACACTCTCGGTGCCATGCTTCCAAAACAAGTGGTTTGTTATATCTAACTTATTTCTATATGCAATGCCACAACGGTAGCATAAGTGATGTAATTTATGTTTCCAGACATGGTTAGACAAACGTGCCTGACTTTGGCAAAATTCTAAACATACATCACAGGTATGGTGTATCTTCCTAAGATGGACCATTAATCTAAATGATGAAGATATAGTATCTAAATTACAAAAACAACATCTAAACTTAGTTTCATAATCAGAATCATATGTTCCAGGGCACAAATGACATAGCAACTCACTATAAGAATAAAAATTGTTTTTACACATAACACACAGAAGTATTGCTTTCTGGTGCATTTTACGATTATGTAAATAGAGATCCTTGTGAACAGCAGTTTTGAAATAACACTGAAAACACTCAAAAATATGACTATATGGTACATCTTCACACTTATCAACACTATCATAAGAGTCCAAATTAATATAGATTGAACATAGTTCCACTGCCCCTGCTTTCACTTTAGCCGTTATAGTTTCTGGCATCAGCTCCTCTGCAGTTATACTATCCACCGTTGCTGAAAACCTGTGCTGTGATACCATGTGCAAAGCAAGCTGTTCACAATTTACAGCTATCTTTCTAGCATGATTGCAATAGATGCAGTTGAAAATTGTTGATGTCAGAAAGACTTTCAGTAAGTCTTTTAATGGATATTTATCAAGTGGTCTATCCAAAGTGAGCTCTGTTATAGGAATATCACAATCATCTGTTATATTTGGGTCCTCAACATTTAGTTCAGTATCTTGATCTGGGGGTTCAGTCTTCAATTCTGGCTTAGGATCTATTGTTTCTTCCATTTTTTGTACTTGTTCATCTTGTAAAAGTTCAGGTTTAGTTTCAAGTTCACTTTTAATCTCCTCCATATCATGGTTTTGTTCCTCACATGGCAATGATGGCTGTGGTAGCTGCTCAGGAATAACTTCTTTACCCTCATCTGTCTCATCAATAGTAGTGTCAGGTTTATGATCATCTACAGTCAACTTATCACTATTATCACTGTCTGATGAATAGTCACTGGAGGAATCTTTATCCAAAAATTCTTTAGGCACTCTCACTGTTAATTTCGGAACCCTATTCAATGTGTTGATTTCCTCTACTTTATTATCATAGATGGTTGTTTTTATAATGTTTTCTGATTTTGTTTCAATGGGTTTTGGCTCAGATTCCACATTATTGTTTATTAATGTTTTCATTGTCATCTCTTTGTTATTCTCAACAATAGTTGTTTTAACAAATGGACTATCAGCTTTATCACAAATTGTAATTTTAATTGAAGGTGGTTTTGCCTGTACTGGTTCTGGAATAGCTTTTTCATATCTCTTCGGTGGTCGTCGTGTACGTGTTGGGGGTTTATTGGCGTACTGCTGACCTATAGTAGGATCTACTGTGGAATTTATGATTACAGGCGAGTTTGCATTATTCAAGCTAAGTTTTAATTTGATACCACCCTCTTTTTCTACTGGTTGAGTAGGTGGTTCTTCAGGCTTGGCAGGTATACTTTCCACTGCTGGAGAGGGGATATCAGGCTCTGGTGAGTCACTATCATCTGATTGATCTAAGCTTTCTTCTCCATTTGGCAAAGATGGTGTATTACAACCACTATTTTGATTTCCAGTTAATGGGCTTATATTCATTCTTTGATTTGTATGATCAAAATTTAATACTGATTCTGATATACTAGATGCATTACTTTGTGTACTACTTGCAGCAGAGCTCATACTTGCATTACTATTATGTTCGTAATTAATTATATTCTTAATAGGCTTTTGAAGTTGTGATGTGTAAGTTTCAGGTTTAAATTCACATGACTCTTTCTTGTCAGTAACATTTTTCGGTACATCTTTTGGAGTCAATATGGGACCATTTATTGTTTCTGGAGCACTTCTAATATTTTTCACATTGCTTGACTTAGCTGTATTTTTACTAACAAGTACTGGGACAGGTTTAGGTTTAACATTATTGCAATCATGATTAAAAAAGTCATCTTGTTCACTGCAGATCTCATCACAAGCACAGCACATTAAATACAAGGTCCCGTTGTAAACTTTAAAAAATTCTTCTTTACTATTATAATTAAATTCCTGTACATTGTGTTTGTTTGTTAGATGTGATGATAGTTTTTCAGCTTTTGAAAACATTCCTAAGCAGAAAAGACAGATGTGCCTATTATGAACTTCTCTCATGTGGAGAAATAGGTTCCAGTTTTCATAGTAAGTGCCACATGCGGAACATAGGTAAACTTTACGGGTGACCCTTGATGGTCCGCTTCCAACATCTGTACTTGGTGCTGCCTCCGGACTCAGTGCTGGCTCCTTAGCTTGGGCTCGACAGACAAGCTGATGCTCCTTCAACATTGCCAGAGTTTTGAACGACATGGAACAACACTTCCGACACTTAAATTTCACCATCGGCTGAAGTCCCAAACTCTGAGCGTACTCCTTTAACTGGGGTCCTTTTTCAATTTTACCTTTTTTAAATTGCTGTAATTGGCTTTTAGGTACGAGCCTTGGGACCGGCTTGTCTTGTTCGTTATCCACATGTAGAGCAGCATTGTGAAATTGATTGTGGTCAACACGTTTCGGTATAAGCTTGGGGACGCGCGGGGGTAAAACTTTCGATGCACTAGTATCACTGGGTCTGTTCACTAATTGTTTTTTCTTTTTACACGCACTATTGAACGAGTTGGAATTATCGACGAACGGGCGCTTGCCTAGATGAATGCGGAGCGGGTTGATTCGCTTCCGGGTCTTGTCGTCGTGCGTGTCGGCGCTGGCCCGCCGGGGCTCCCGCGCGCTCTCGCACGGGCTGGACTGCTCACCCGCGAAATCGTGTCCGTTCGCAGTTAACTTCACGGGCCGGTCGCTATACAAACTTGCCAACGAACCAGATGCTATTTTATCGTCCTTCGTATGGGCTACATTACCATCTTCCATAGTTTTCTGGAATACAAAACACGTGCTTAGTTTGACTGCTAAGAAACAAAAGACATTCAAACAAGAGGAAATCGAAATTGTGATTCGAAATACGATAACAACAGTGTATGATATTGATAGTACCTCTGAAATCGTACGTCCAGTACGAGTACAACAGTAAAGAGTCGTTTCCATGCATCCGTTTAGGTAGAGCGCTCCTTACATCGGGCCTAATAGGAGGCAGCCGCGGGCTGGTCATTCCCGTAAAATGGCGTCACTTCGCACTGCGAGGATTGGTGATATCAGATGTGTTGCACCACTTTTCTATCACACTTATCATTGTTAATAAACATTTTTCTGCTGTAAAAAAATTCACATATCCAAACACAAATCAATTTAGGCTCGTTGAGCTGTTTATTTCCAAACACATTAGCGAAAACCGTAGCGCGTTACGAGAAGCTAATTCATGTATCATAGACATATTTTTTATTTTTTTTTCAATTGCTTTTTTAATACTGGTGATGTACCTACCACATAACCAAGAACACGTGGTAAGAAGCATAGACAATACCAAGTTTAAAATATTTTAAAAGCATACTCAGCTTTTTAAAGATTTAAAATACCTTTTCTGAGCATATTCTTAATTAATTAATAGGGAAAATTATTGTTTTTAATTTAAAACTTTCAGGTAATTATCAATAGTGACGTCCTTTGTTACGGATTGTACTTTATTCCGTAAACATGGGGTGAATTGAAATATTACATAGAATTACGGAGTATGTAAGTTAAATTAAATGTCAAAAGAATTATATTAAGAAATTATTATTTTTTATTATATTATTGCTTTTATTTTTCCTCGATAGAGATATGTTATAATTATCTATTTAAAATAGGTCGTTTCCAAGTTACTCATGATAAATGGTAGTATAAAGAAATAATAAAGTTTTGTACTTGATTTAAACCAATGTAGCATATTTTATCCTAAACATTGTGGCACGCGGATTTGTAAAGTGAAAATGTCCCAACATTTTAGAAACAGGGTGATTTATAATCTGTTTATCATTATACATCGAACATCTGCTTAGCCTGTGGTCATTAATAATCTGTACTTCTGCCGCAACGCAAATAAATGTTCTAGTTTTTTTATTATCTGTGGTCAGAGTCGACTTCGTCTTCGCCAAGGGAAGGACAATTTTATTTTCTATTACTTTCTTTAAATTTTTATTTCTATCAGACCGCTTTACTAGACAATGCATATGCAAGATGATGTCTGATCAGTTTAGAAAAGTAGAACCATATTCACCGAAGTCCTCGCCTCGAGGAGCGAGGTCGCCAGTCGTTTCTCGCCAGGATTCGTCTGGAACTCTCAAAACTACCATCTCCCTCGGCAAAAATCCTGCAATAGTACACAGTGGACCGTTCTATTTGATGAAAGAGCCCCCAGGTAATCCTTATTAATTTCATATTTTATAAAAAAAACTTTAAAAGCCTTTATACACAATTACTACTTTAATTTTGTTTCACCTGAAAACAAGTCTAATTGTTAGGTCTTTCAAATTATGCTACTTAGAAATAAATTATAATTCTAAAAGCTGATTGTAATTACTTTAACCAGAAATTTTATTAAATTCTAAGTTTAATGTGGGTAAACAATCTAAACATTATGAACATTGTGTTTATGTAGAGACATAAAAATATGAGTTATGTGGATAAAAAGAAGAACCAGCATATAATTTTACTATTTAAAATTTTAAGGAGAATGTGAACTCACGGGAGCAACAAACTTGATGGCATATTATGGTCTGGAGCATTCATATAGTAAATTTAATGGAAAAAAGCTGAAAGAATCTCTATCATCCTTTTTGCCAAACTTGCCTGGCATTGTGGATGGACCTGGACAGGAGGATAACAGCACCCTGGGATCAGTGATAGCCAAGAGACCTATAGGTGGTAAGGAGTTGCTGCCCCTCACCAGTGCACAGCTGGCTGGGTTCCGACTGCATCCTGGCCCGCTTCCGGAACAGTACCGTTATGTGAGCGCCACACCTCCCAAGAAACATAAGAGTAAACACAAGAAGCACAAGCATAAAGATGGAGCTCCGCCCGGACAGGAAACACCTCTTCAAGGTACACAATTGTTTTTACTCTCATTTTCATGACCAACATAACATAATTATGGGTTATTACTAGAATTAGCAGTTTGTTTTTGTTATTAAGAACTTCCCAAAAAAGGTCAGTCTTTTGTTATTAGGGAGTAATTATATGTTTATAGTAAACGAGAAATAAATAAGCATAGTGTTGCATTTCACTATTAAATTCATAATATATTATGTAACTGTATTATTATGTTAAAAAAACTAGAAAAATCTTTTTGCAAATATACCTCTTCAAGCAAGCAAGCACTTCAATAAAATAACTAACTTCTTCAAAAAATATGTTGCCTATATTGTTTTCCAGTTTATTGTTATTTGAAAGGAATATTTATTTGATCTGAAGATTTGATGTCCATATGATATATTTTTTAATAATTTGCAAAACAAACAAACTGTCAGATTACATAGTCAATTTGCGGATATAACTCTCCAAGAATACCTTTTTCAATATACAGTCACTGATTTTTAATTCACTGGTTTTTTGACTTGTATTGGTGGAGGTCTCACATGAAAAGTGTTGAATATACAGTGTAATCTCACTAATCTGGCACTATTAAAAACCGGAGGGTGCTGGATTATTGGAATGTTCGGATTACTGGATTATAGTGAAAAATCATAAAAGAAAGCATTTCATAGAGGGAATAAATGTATGTAATGTATTGCTTAACAACCTTTTCTCTCATATTGTGGAGAATTATAAGTATAACATCTTTAGCAGATATGCCGTTTTCTTCTGCCCATGTTATGCAGGTATTGAAACAAATCAATGCATCATCTGGTTTAACTCTTACAGTTGAAGTAGTTGGTGGATGCCGGATTACTGGACGTGCCGATCTATCGAAGTGCCGGATTAGTGAGATTATACTGTAATAACATTACAGCTGAATAGTTTGTTGGTTCGTGTTGTTGTACGCGCTAATCTCAGGAACTACTGGACCGATTTGAAATAATCTTTTAGCGTAAGATAGTCCATTTATCGAGAGTAACATTACGCTAAGATGAATCGGAGATTTTTTCCCAAAGCGAAGCGAGGGTGGACCCGCTAATTCGTTTATTTTCGTATTTTTTATTTTATTTCGTAATATCATTATTAGGAATCGAAAACACATGTTCGAAATAGTTATGCATTGAAAAATAATCAGGATTCATAACGAAGATATTTAACCATTTTCAATTTGATTTTTACAGACAATACAGCGTAAACTAGCAGACCTTGGAACTTGATTGTAGGTACAAAGTTTGGGAAAGCAATATCTTAACAAGTTACAATAATTTAGACTAGGTATAATCTAATAGGTATAGCCGCACGGATTACAGCGTATTAGATAAGTATAACGAATAAGTAATTTTTAATCTAATTGTAAGTTACCGGCAACCCTAGACTCTCACAAGTGTGTACCATCGAATGTGTTAACTCACTATAACTCATACTGAGTCTGAGCCGCTGTACCTCGCCTCACGCTTTACCCTGCAAGAAACACGCGGGTAAATCGAAAGTCGAAGGTAACGCCCGCCGGCCCGCGGCGAATTCCCTCACACCCGAACACCTTCGATTTAATGAGGGAAATCGGAATTTTATGGAACATTTTAAAATGAATACATAACGCAATTTTATCGCTCCAGGTTGATGCGAGCGTCGCGAGTTATTCATAAAGTTATTCATATATTCATAAAGTAAAAGGTGATTTTAAAACGCACGTTGACTGTAAAATTATCTGTAATGTAACAACTGCATTTTTGAAGCGAGCTCATCTCTTTATTGCTTTATTGAGTACGGCATCACAAGCCATAAAAAATTACATCAATCGTTAACATTATTAATTTTAAGTAGCAGTGTTTAAATCATAAACTTATCGTTTTACAATTATAAAATTAGTAATAACAAAAACAATGGTTACAGTAATAAATAAAAATAAGTAAATTAATATCAGTTCATTGTTTAAATTTCTTTATCTATACTAATATTATAAAGCTGAAGAGTTTATTTGTTTGATTAAACGCGCTAATCTCAGGAACTACTTGTCCGATTTGAAAAATTCTTTCAGTGTTAGATAGCTCATTTATCGAGGAAGGCTATAAGCTACATAACATCATGCTAAGACGAATAGAAGATTTTTTCCCGAAGTGAAGCGAGGGCGGGCCACTAGTATTATTATATTAGTTCTGACTAATAATTCTTATATAAAGTACTTACTGATACTGTAATCTCCTAGCCTTAGGTAACGTCGCTGGGTCTTCCTGGCAATAGAATTCGCGAACTCCCTTCACATAATTCTCCATGTATGAAAGTACATCAAAAGTCTGGAACAAATTAATATATTTCTTATACAAACTTAGAACGAAACTATAGAAAATAAAATTTTACCACATATTTATTTATATTCCTCTTGTAAGCTTGCAAGAATACAAAGTTAAATCATTGGGCATAGGTATTTAAGTGACCAAGCGGTAATATGAGCTAGAAAACTCCGAAACTGATCACTGATTTGTCACTGATAAATGACAATTTAAAATAGTACCGCACCAACAAGTGACCAAGTGAGCTGTGTGTCCGCCAATCAGAGCGCAGTGAGCTGTTTGTCAACCAATCAGAGTGCAGCGTTCAGCGCAGTGTTTTCGCGTAATTTGTTTTCGACCAAATATAACATAGTCGTCAAATGTCACTGGCTAGGGTCTCGAGAACCAGAACCAGTAGCTTTTTTTATTTTACCTACTTATAATTTTGTCAAAAGCAGATAAAATTTAAATAATAAGTACCACAATTCGGGATTTTAGCAACAACCAAAGTTCTCACCGACATATCCGTGCAAAATAACTCATTGTCTTCCTCAGATACAGTATTCTTCAGCGACAGGAAGTAGTCGTTATTGAACTTCCACTGCCGAATTATGTAGTATTCCAGCAGGTTTGCCCCATGCTGGATTTTGTGGTACACCCTCAACATGCTAGAAAAGAAAATAAGAATGTTAGTGTGTATGAATGTTAGGAAGTGGAAGATACCTGACGCAACCATGGAATGCTTCCCTAATTAATACCGGGAAGGAGTGGAATAAGTTGCCTGCGTCAGTGTTTCCGCCTAAATACGATGTGGGTGTCTTCAAGAGGAGAGTGAATAGGCTTTATCTAGGGTAGCGTGCCCAACTACGGACTTCATCACCACTTTCCATCAGGTGGGATCGTGGTCAAGCGCTACCCTATAAAATGTAAAAAAAAACTTACCGGCACGCTCTCCTCGAAGTAGTTAAACTTGCAGCGCGCCAGCATGTCGGCGGGCGCGAGG
>DWKA01001097.1:0-13335 GCA_018249155.1 Panoquina ocola ocola
GCATTTTTCACTTTGACGTATGTACGTCTTACGCCGTCGCTCGCTCAATGTAGACTGTCAAGCAATGGTATGTCTTTGGCCAAAATGGTATGGCTGTTGGTCGCACATTAGTCAGACTACATAGATCTCTCTATAGTTCTTTATTTCTCTAAGAGTTTAACAAACATAATAATATACCTACGTAGATATGTAAACAAAAGCGCTAAGCAAAGCTACATTTTAGGTTATTTTTAAGAGAATCCCTGAAAATAAAAACATGCATAGTGCATTAATTCGGTTGTATTATTCAACTTTTACATTAGATCTAGTTAAACTTAAAAAACTGTGATTCTACCTAATTAGAATCAAAATTCAAAGTGATAAGTAAACCAGATAATTAAGTATACATTTCTAGTAAAACTGTTGTATGTAGATTTAGGTACAACTTATATTACGTAAATGTTTTTAAGCTCGATCTATTTCATGTTTTCTTTAATATCTTGAAAACAACAAAAGTTGTAGTATTAATCAAAGAGTATGTAAGAAATGCTCGTAGTAAGAGAATTGCTATCCTTATCCCATAAAAAAGATTTAAAACTGCAAACTGTGACGACTGTTTATGACTAATGATCACAATGTTCTTTTGTGCCGTACTACATGTGTGCAGCACAATATTACTAGCAAAGGTCAACGCTTTCATTATCCACGAATAAGAACAAAAATGGCATTACGTCATTACAGTTATTATAGTTTACGTTGCTCTAGATAGTTGAGATCGTTTACTGACCGCCAATATACATAATTGTATTATATTTTATGTCATGTGGGTGCTTTCAGAGCCCTAAGTGCCCTACATAGAGTCCCTGCAAATCGTGTCGATTTTCCAAGGCTACTTTGCCGTAAGGTACAAATGTTGGCCTTGCACCTAAATTGTAGTTTACTTACACATTGTACCCTGCCAATTTAGTTTAATAACTACACGTGCCGCAAATAATATCGTTTTCTAAAATTGTTGTTATGTATGAAGTATTTTCTTCAAGCTAGCTAATAATGACAGACAGTCTTAAAGTTTTTTTTACCTCTGAATCCATATACGTACAAACCATTAAAACTCTGTTTGCTGTAAAAAACTAAGCCAATGCGTGTACAAAGCGTTTAGGGTTCCGTATTTGCAACTAAAATATTTATTTCTATTTAGCTTACTAATTATTTAGCTATCAGACTTGACACTAACCAAAATGAGCATTTAATCTTAATATATAGCACTGCAAATTAATTTCTGAATTGATAAACGCTTTTGGCAGACTCGAAATATTTTTGATCCATATATCCAACGATGGGGCGAAGGTAACGAAATAAGAAAAAAAATCATGTCCACTCTACGTGTAGTAGGTATTTCTTTGAAATAAGGTGAATTTACAGATTACAATCATATGTGACCAACTATAAGAGTTCTCTTTTGACTACGGAGCCCTAAAAATATGTGTTAAACTGCGTCTTTTGTACATAATATATAGAGCTCAGAGATAACGTAAAAAATATGGAACCAAATACGTCTAGTGATAGATAACTTGTAAAGTTGGCAATAAAACCGCGTCTCGCACAAAAACTAGGTAGACGGCGGGTGTAAATTCGAGCGCCATATGTCAGGAATTCTCGCTTCAAATCGAGGCAACTAGATATTACTGACCGGCGCAGGCGCACTACAGATCAATCCCGCCTTGCGAAATTCTGTATCACGATCAAGAGGTATGGTTCCATTTTGAGAACAACTTACATGCCGACACAAAGCTCGGTACAACGTGGTGTTACGGATTCCATTGCGTAACCCGAACTTTGTTGGTAAGCTGTAATAGGCACGTAAAGTCACTTAATCTTGAGATAACGCGCGTTGGTAGAGAAAGATAAAGAGTATCTAAGATTGCTGTTAGAATAGACAATAGTGGAGGACTTTCTATTATTGGAGACATGTGAAAGGGAACAGAATAATATATTACAGTGCGCATAATATCAGTTCGTGTAATTGATGACAGATTCTAAGTTTCATATCGCTTTCGAGTTGTTTAAGGTTCAATCCCGCTTTAGTTTGTGATCATCGGTGAAGGTAATTTCTGAAGAAAATAAATGTTAAGCTTGAGTTTTCTAAGGGTATAAGAAATCTGCTAACTGGTAGGTGTCCTATGAAAGGTAGATCAAAATTAAAATTTCAAATCTTAATTTATATAAATATCCTGTCACGATGTTTGTCCGCGATGGATTCCTAAACTACTGAACCGATTTTAATCAAATTTTGCACACTTCTACATTGTGATCCAACTTGAAACATAGGATAGTTTTGGATCCGAAAGGTGGCGTTGTTGTGGAGAATCTTGTAGTATAACGGAACAACGTCCGCCCGGTCAGCTAGTATTTTATAATTTCTTGCATCTGACAGATATGAAAAGCTGATTTACTCGTATGGAGGAAAAAAAAATTAAGAAACTGTAAAGATCTTATACTCAGTCGTACCATCCACTTATAGGAGTAAGAAGTGATTACAATAATTCTCAAAGATTGTCATACCCAATTGTATCCGCAATTTTCAGTATAAGTAAATAAATCATAATAATATGAATGATACTTCCGCTGCATAATTAGATAATACAAAATACAGTCAGTAAAATTTCGTAATTTCCGTAACAGTTGATTGATAAAACTTTTATACGTGCTCGGACTGGAATACATTCCCACGACTCAGATTAAGAAGGTTACCGTCGAGTGCGTAACGCACTGTTTACATTGCACAAGCCACTGTCTTTTATTTTGCAAATTAGTTCCAAAATGGTTCCAAACGTGGATGGAACGAGTATGTTTAAATGTATTGGAGGCTTGGAGGTTTGACAAAATGATTCTAATAAGGCAAATTCTATGTACAATCCTTTCTTTAAGCCTTTTAGTACGTGTATGCATAATTTAGTGAATGCAGATATGTAACGAGGTAAAATGTGATTGGTCTTTATATCGTTATAGAGATAAGAATTTATTTTTGTCTATTTTCTAACTTCAGTCAAATTACAGCAACAACCTACAAATATAAGTGTAATGTATAAGATAATAACCGCTATATAAAACATTTCATCTTTCGAACATTTTTTCTTGTATAAGATTGCTAAACCGAATTCCACGTACTGTGCATATTATGTTTATTTGTTTACTAATTAATCAATTTGGAAGTAACATTCGAGAGAATGTCATGTGTACGTGACCATGTCTTGATCATAAAATTATTACACTGACATATTCTAATTAACGTAACACGTGGAATTTAAAATATCCCATTACATCCGTATAGAGTTAATAGATACATGTAGATATGTATCTAACATTAATAACATGAAATATAGGTACATTCAAGTTAAAAAGTGTAAAAAGGCTTGACAATATTTTCGGCGATGGTACTCGGTTATTGTGACGAGACGATAGCTGGATGCCTTGCATAACACGGACGGTTTCGGGCTAGCATTTGTACATTGAAAGATTTCCTAACTCAGACATGCTCTTACCCAAACTTATTGCGGAAAATCGGCCAGTAAAAAACAAAAATAAGCTGAAAATTCAAGTTAACAATGTTACCGAACGGATGATAGTTTCAACAGATGGTTACTGCTGTTGCACTGTATTGATGTCCAAAGTACCTATTCAAAGAAAATTATAAAATTATATTAGCATCTAATGTCACACTGAATTGTTAAGATTGAAAATATAATTGGAGTTACATAAAAACTTTTACCGCCAGGTTAGGTTTTGTCGATTTGAAGTTGAAAAGTTAATATTTAACCTGTAACCACTGTCTTTATGGCAATTATCTGAATAAAAAGATATTTACTCTCAGTAGGTAATAATGATGTTCATAATAAAATTATCAATTGATCAATGTACATCATCTCTTTCAATGTAAAAACTGGTACCTACCTACATAAAAACAGTTAACACCATTGACCAATGATTCATCAATGACAATCACCACTTGGTCAAGCGACCACTCTTTTGCACAAAATTTTACAATTAAACAAATGTAATAATCTTAATTAAAGGAAAGATTTTATTTATCGACGACATGAACATCAATATTAGCTATCAATTCGCATTAAAAGTAAGTGACAGGCTAATCGTGTCAATCATCTTAATCTGACAAAGTAAAAGAACGGGTTCTTGCGGGTTGAATTAACTCGTTAACTAATTTGCATTACAATTGTGTGATGTCACAATGTTTAATACATGTAGAGTACCGCGGTTGCCTTTTACATGCTCTAAATTTTAAAATTATACTGACAATCATAATAGTATGGTACCACATACATTATTATATATTCTTCTGTAACAAATATATATTTATCACAACTATTTCAAAATACCTTTTTTGTTCTCGGAAGACAGGGAACAAAATCGCATTGTCGTCGTTTACTTTAAAAACACTGATAGACGTTCTACTGACTTACGCTTATTTATTAGTATAAAAGTACCTTAAGCATAATAAAATACATAATACATATCAGATTCTGGTTGCGTAATTCAAGTGCTAATATGTGTCTTCTTAAATATGTAATTACTTACAGATCAATTGCAACGAAATTGATATTTATTTTGATCAAAAGACGGTCAATGTCGACAGCAGCTGACGATCACAAACCACTGGCCGCAGCCGCAGGCGACATGACTTAAAAAAACTAGATCAGCCACACCTGAAATAAGTGAGGCTAAATTATAAATGTGCTTAGCTACTTAGTGAATCACGTGCCAAATTGTTTCTACAAATAAGCTCACGCTGCATTTATTAGTTTTTACATTAATATCTGCTCCATAATAAGAGTGTGATCGTAGTTTTCTACGAATATATTGCACCACATCATAAGCTGCTAATAATGAAGCGATGAATTCATTAATGGATTAAGCTTGACTACTGGAAAATCTCTACTGTAAAATTCTCACAATTCTCATAGCAACGTATGAACTCAACTGAACTCATTCTTTCTGAGATATTGCTGGAACCCCATGGCGTGGAGTTCTTCAAAATAGTCGTTCGATTCAGGGCTTTGAATTAACGATCCCGATGTTTTGCCCATGTAACTATATTAGCTATGATAAAAAATCTGAATAATAAAGAGTCTAATGCAGCTCTATACGAAAATACTCTGTATCTTACTTACCCTGTTACTGACAGCAGATTCAGCCAGCTTTTTCAATGGTATCTCATTTGGTAATTCTTCTAAGGTGTGTTTCTGCAGTGTGTGGGTGTGTTCTTTTAGATATAAAAGTCTCTTCTTTTCTCTTATCTTTCTTAGCCCGCAACGAATCGGTAATGCCTTTTGATCTATGGCCAACGTTAATGTGTATCGTCACCGTTTACTATCAGGAGGATTGACAAAAAATGGTCGAGGAAAAAATTAAATAAAATTTGCTTAATAATAAATACTTATAATCGATTCATAAATAATAGCTCGATTAGAATCGACCATAGATGGACGCGTTGTTACGACGATGGGCGTGTCTTCGTTCATTTATCAACTGGCCAGTAATTACCTATATTAAAGTGCATACCAATTAAGATTTTACAATTTGTCTTGCACCTTGTATGGCGTTCTTATAATATGATGTTGTAAATATTTCAAGCATGGGATTTCGTTATTTTATGTAATGAAGTATTAGATGACTCGGCCAAATTATTAAAGTCTGCTGTAAAAAATCTTGTAGATTTATGAAGTAATGCGATGTGGAAACGTTCTAAATTTAGGTTAAATATTCTGTTATGCGACATGTCAAAAATAAACAGTTTTTTAAACTCGTAATTCTAAGTTATAGAAACAGTTATTGAAACAGCATTTTTTTATTTCGTTTCATACAAGTTATTATTTTTATGTGAATAACCAATAAGGGCGCACACGACCTACTTGGTGCTAAGCGATTTCTGTCGTCTATGGACCGGAATATCATATCATCAATATCATCACTAATGTAATGCTTGATTGTTAAAAATTAGAGGTGCGTGCAGGATTTGATCTCAGGTCCCCGCGTTCGAGAGTTTAACGTTCGAACCACTAGGTTATTACACTGCTTACCTCCTACCCCATGTCTTCTTATTATTAAACATTTTTAAGCTTTATCAAATTAAATCTAAACATCAGATTTCACATCGTAGGTACTGTACTACTAAAAAACTGATATAATTAATTAAGTTAATTTTTTATCGCATTGCGTATGCCTTGTACATTTAGTACTTTGGTGGCACTTTGAATTATTGATTTATGATAGCTTGGAGCTGTTCTGTCCATATGTTGACGGCATATCAACAACAACAATCTAGGCTTAAAATATTTCACGTCGATAACTATGAGTAGGCGATTGCAGTTGCAATATCATTTTAGTATTGAAAATATTAAGCTTAATTGAACACCTTTAACTATTTCCAAACGGTACATAAATTATTTATTATCTGTTTGCATTAGAATGTTTTCGAATTTAGAAGTTCGATAACATTCCAATGATTTTCATTTTAAATGTTTTGTCGTAATTATTTAAATGTAACGTGAACGGATTTATACGAATAGAAAGAGTTAACCAATAAAAGAGCGACCTCGGTCTACATTGCCATCTCGTTCGTGTGTGAGCTATTTGAGATACGACGGACGAAGGCTGCTCGGAAGAACTGTCTATTGTTCGCACACCTCCGCATCAGTTTTCTTGAGATCTTGAGAAACATTTCCTTAGGCGTAGGTAGTGTTGTGGATCTTTGATATTAGTGTACCTGCGTCGGTTAGCGTACTTAAAATAATATTTTAGAATAACAATTATGTTTTTTGTTTGGGATGAAACTATCTATTATACCTAGTAGGTAATAAAATTGAAAGAAAAAGTGTTTTCTTGTTTTAAAACATATAAGCACAAGATGAATAATAAATAAATAAGTAAGCAATTTGAATATAATACTCTCAGGACATATCAATCACTATGGGATAGAAAATAGTGAAAATACAGAGAATTTATAGTGCAGTATTTCCGTGATGAAATGACGGCTATTACCAAATCCACGCGGGCGTAGCCGCGAGCAGTTACTAGTGCTTAATAATCGTTCTATTGTAGGTCAATGTCAAACGTAACGAACATGTCGGTAATTGGTGCAATACGCAATTGGGCAATTAATTTGGAAGAAAAGATTGCTGGGTTCAAGTCATCTCTTACGTAGCGGCTCATCATGGTATCGTATATGGGAAACGTCTTAAAACACGTTATTTGCGGAGTCACGTGCGATCGTGCGATGTTCGCGTCTTATAAGTTCATCGTTTTTAAAATTCCATTATACTGATTTCAGAGAAATGAAAAAACAGCAAGAATTTGAAGACGACCCTTGAAAGATTGCCTTATAAAGATTGGCTTTGGAATATCAACTAATGTACCTTGTTGTTAATTTACATGGGATAAATAACAAGTCAAGATAACTGAGTCGAATAACAAGAAAATTCATAAATTATGTGTCGATATAACAATCTCTATAAAAGCTTTCGCTTTTCGCTAACTATTACCTCAAAGACGATGTTAATAATACATCTTTATATTTTATCAATTACCAAGATACTCGGCCGCGCTTCACTTCGGTATATGGTACGTACCTATTATTCGACTCCTTTTTAATTACGGGATAAAAATATCCTATGTACTTTCTAGGGTCTCAAAGTATCTCAATGCTAAATATTAATATAATCTGTCCAGTAATTACGAAGCCTATTCGATTCAAAAAATCAAATCTTTCTTCTTTATAATATAGGTATAGATTCGCGAGTGTTTGAAATTGAATAGCTTGCTGTTCCTGGCTCCACCACGTACCTATTTGTTGGTCAGGGCAACCCGCCTAGTTTCGTCATGAGCCGTTCGCCTCGTAAGAGTCGCAAGCGCACCTACGAGTGAAGAAGGACCTCAGATAAATCACATACCCCGTCAAACATGTGATCATGTCATACAATAGTTACCTAGAGTTCTGGTTATGGTCACATGAGAGTACTTGAATATGACATGCAAAGAATTGTGGCCCAGTGTATACTTACGTATGTATATCTGGATGAGTGTTAATAATTGGAGTTGTCAAAAAAAATGTTTGACATTAAGTGTGAGAGGAGACCCGTGAAAATTAATGGTAAGTTATGGGTCTCACTGATGATATAAAATCACGTGTGAATTAGATGATTTGTTACATTCACGTGATTCAATCAAGGAAGTTTTAACTAGATTGGAATGCGCACGGACGAAATGTATACGTTCTAAATTGAATTCGTAATCGTTTCAATAAGGTTCAAAACCATTCGATAGTGAGCAGATTCAAAATTCGGCCGAATGAAATAGCCCGATGGAGGGGCAGTGCCATCCCTTTCTAACACGGTTGCCAGCATATAATTTCTCACTTCTCTTTATCCCCGTTGACTATCTCATTCGTACCGTTTTTTCGCTCCCCGTGCGATTCCAATCTTAATAAAATTATAACTTCCTTGGATTCAATAGAGAAAAATCTCGAATTATTTTTTATATTAACAATGAGAGTGCCAACGTCATTGCAATAGCGACGCCGTATTTTCATAATTAAAACAATAATTATGTGTCACCTCTGTTACGTTAGAAATATTTACGTAAGAGCAATTTATTTTGCTTTTAGTTATTCTAATTTGTTATATAATGTAGTGATAGCACCCCACCGACTGCTTTTATTATAGGCTATAGAATAACTTGACAACAACAAGATTATATTAAACTATGTTCGAATCACTCTAAAGCAACATGAAAAGAAAATAAATGTGTAGTGTGTGGAATTAATGAGGAAAATGAAATTGTTCTAAAATTCATCGTTCATCATCATCATCATTACAACCCATAATTGTTCCACTGCTGGGCTCGGGTCTCCTCTCACAATGTGAGGGGTATAGGCCATAGTCCACCACGCTGGCCAAGTGCGGATGGCAGACATCACACACCTTAGAGAACAGTGTGGAGAACTCTCAGGTGTGCAGGTTTCCTCGCGATGTTTTCCTTCACCGAAGCTAATGATAATTAACTGATAATACGCACATAACTTATAGAAAATAAGTAGTGCGTGCAGGATTCGAACGCACGATCTCCCGTTTGAGAGACAAACGTTCAAACCACTAGGCTATCATTGCTGTTGTTCTGAAATTACACGAAAATAAATACACACGCAAACGATTACATAAAGATCATTGACATTTCGTGATGAGTATATTTTTCTAGAGAAAGACATGTTTTATCAAAGTTACGTCAACATCTTTCACAGTATTAAGTATCATGCAAATAACTCGACGTTAACCATTGTTTTCGAAGACCATCCACGAGATACCTACTCTTATTTGTTTAATAATAGTTTGACGTAACGCTCCCAGTACATTTTAGGTAGATACATTGAATGCTTTGTGAGAGCAACTGACTAAGTACTTACTATATTCAATTCACAAACCAACTTTTGTTTATTAAAATCAGCTGTCAAGTTGTAACTAGGAGATTTAAAGATCACAATTACGAAAATGCACATACGTAAAAATATTTTCTTTATAAAAAAATATCATAAAACATCTTCGTAATTTTAGAGCCTACTCCTTATTTTCTCATTCCTTTATTCACCAATGTGTCTGTTTGTTATATTGCATACGTTATTGTAGTATATTTTCCAAGTTTCTTCACAAGCTTTTGGTGCTACAAACTAAGTAGATTATAATTTCATTTTTACCATTTGACTTTGGATCCCTAAAAAGAAAGTGAAACGTCAAATACAGACCTTGATCATTTACATTTATCATTTTTATCATACAATTGCAGAATGTTTGATATAATCTTGTCAATTAGTTTATAATCTGTCACATTAAGCCATTAGTACATATCAGAGAGATTTTGACCTAGTTCTAGCCATTAAGTTACCATGAGAACCTTGCCTTACTGCCTCCGTTTCATAATCGTCTAAATATGTTATTTTGTCAGTCAAGGCATAGGTTCAATTTGTGCGTAATTTTAAGAAAGGTAAGTGGTTCTAAATAGATTTAAAAATGGTATAAGCTACAGACTCAAACCAAAACGGACAGCTATTACTGGTGAAATTGAGATCAAATTATATACTTAATATAATTAATTTGTTTGTTTGTCAATATTTCCATCGGACATTGGATTTTAACTAAGAAAAGAATTTATTTATTTGTTAGTTCTTAATCAATACTTTCATCATTATTGACGTTATCATCATTACAATGGTTATCATCGATGAATGAATCATCCACCCAAAGAGAAATCCCAAAGATGTCAGTGACAAATGATAATTCATTTAATTTCTTCAACCATTCAGAGGTCGGTTGTTGTCGTTAAACCAAAATTACCGATTAAGAAATTAATATGTGACCGTGTGTGTAGTTCGTCCGGTTTCAGTTGCTATAGTTGCCTTGAAATAATCTCAACAACTATGAATGCGGTCCACATTCACAACCGAAGCAATGTTTTCATTTAATAATGTCACAGCTGCAATTGGCCCACTTTTTCCGAGACCATTATTCGACTTCATAATAATTTTGTGCTATTGGCACCTGCAGTAAGTATGTAATATCTAATCTATTAATACTTAAATTTTATATTTCGAAGTCCAATGTTCTCTCGCGTCTACTCAACAGACTTAAATTTTTTGGCTGGCAGAGAACGACGAACTTGTAAAGCTAAGAGGTAGGTTACCATCGCATATGAAGACATCAATGGCCTTATCAGTGCATCATTGGCTTTGAAAGAGAATACCTTTTAAGGAACTTCGTTACCGAGTGGCCACAAACAAGAATCCAAGCAGTTATAAACTAGTAAAATACATATAGGTACCACAAATAAGAAAAAGTTATGAAAAAAACATCTTGTAATTAGCATTATCAGAATGGGAAAAAGGGTCAATTTGTTTGCGTCATAAACAACGACGGAATACAAAATAACACTGACAATACTGAACGCTATTTCGTAAGTAGTAATGTGCAAATTTTTAATAAGCAAAAATAGCAATAAAACAGTTTGGTTGAATTAAATCCGCTAATCACGTTAATTTGGCACAGTATCAAAATGAATGAATAGGAGTAATGGTTTTTGTGACACCTATTGTTTAGCAGAGAAACAGATTGTCCCTTTGTGCATTCAAAACTCCATTACCTAAGTACGCTTACACAACACTAATGGTTATTCCAATGTTATAATGTAA
Source organism: Panoquina ocola ocola (assembly GCA_018249155.1). Lineage (NCBI taxonomy): Eukaryota > Metazoa > Arthropoda > Insecta > Lepidoptera > Hesperiidae > Panoquina > Panoquina ocola. The sequence continues at coordinate 11,228 of DWKA01001097.1, forward strand.
AACATATTCTGGTTCTGCGACCTGTAAATACAAGTTTTATGCGAATTGCGATGTTTTAATGTATAGTTGTAATTAATACACAGTTACGTAAGGTAGTTTCGTTCGAATGGCCCAAATTTTAAAATTGATTCCTATAAGTCAGGTATTTTATTACCCTAGTATTTCTTAATGACTTCACAGGAATATCTCCGCAGATTGTAATTAAGCAAACTAAGGAGTGGCAACGCGTTTCCTGTCTATAACTAGATGGACTAATGTATGTACGGTTACTTATAATTTATTTTAAAACGACCATTCTACATACCAGATGACCTACAGTATTGTGACAATCGATCACTTCAATTATTTGTTGGCTATAAGCGTTTTTAATAATATATATTTTATATTCGTTTCTCATTATCATTTATCAACTCAGCTTAAAAAACAGCAATATTTTTGAGTAAAGAAAAGAGGCAGATATTTAAATCAAAACCAATTCATAAGCGCTAAAAGTCAAAGGTTAGAGCAAAGTTTACCAGTATCACATAGATCGGATTTGCGTGGAAGCGTGAAGTTCAAAGCCACACAACGTTATGAGATAAATTCTTGGTATTTCTCCACGGATTTTAATGAACAAGTTTTAGTAACATACGAATATTAACCCATTGATGAATTTTGTAGTAGAAGCGTACAAAATTCCCCATTCATTCTTACACCATGATACCATTATATTAGAAATAACAATGATGAGACAATTACAGATTACGCTCGTTTATTAGAACACCTGTATGTATTTTCAGTCCATGGTCTTATGATGGAATTACAAGGTGAATACAGCTTCTTTGAATTGCCTACTCTAATAATGGCTCTCATTATTCATGGTTCCATGAGATTCGTTTATTCCTCTAATACAAATAACTAACAATTGCTAGCAGTATTTTACTTTAAAATATTCACGTAAATATGTGTGGTACAATTGGAAGCAATAAGTGAATTAATAATATTATTATCAATTATAAGTTACGTAAAACAAATTATACATATTATAACATAATAATAATTATTATGAATTTAATTTATCTTACGAACGTAATATAGCGAGTATTACGCTTCGTAAGTAAGTGTTTAGGTAATGTGTGAATGACCTTCTGATATTTCACATACATATATGGCAGACGTCAGATCATCGACTTCGTGCATTCTCTTAACCTAAGTTAAATTTGCAAACATTTATAGGAGACTAGCTGCCCACTCTCGTTTCGCCTCGGGAAGAATATAGTATGTGCTGCTCCTGTCCTGTTTAATAGTCTATAACTCTATAGCCTTCCTCGATAAATGGACTATCTTACACTAAAAGTTTTTTTCAAATCGGTCAGTAGTTCCTGAGATTATCGCATTCAAGCAAACAAACAAACTCTTCAGCTTTACATTAATAGTATAGAATTGTTGATCGAAGGGAGATTTGGATATATAGGCATACGAATTTATTGCTAATTTAACGTTTCTTTAACGTCAATAATAGACCGCTAAGTTACTCGATGAAGTCACGGTGTAGCGTTAGATGATGAAGCACTAACTTAGAAAACGTATATTAATTCTTGATTTGATGAGCTACATAAACGAACGAAAACATCGATGTGTGCCTGTTGTTTTACAATCATTACATCTTGGTAAGCCTTATAAATGACGAAGCAAAATATATTCTAGTGTATTATAATACCAGGCTTGTAACGACAAAAGGATGCTTAGGACAAGTATGATGTTTGAAGAAGATTATATTCCCGGATACTAGCTGAAAAATTAAATGCACATAATGTTTTAAACTTTAACTGTTTTACTTTTTCGAAAGAGTCGTTTCTCGCACGAGTATCTGGATGATTATAACTTCGCCGATAAATTAGTTTAATGTCTAATATAATAATGCATAATGTATCTTAGTCAATAGGTATGTATATCATAGGCCTCGTAACTGTAATTAAAAAAAAATACAAAATCTTGCGAAATTTATCCAAAACTAGCTTTTGCTCGCGGCTTCGCTCGCGTTAAGATTCATTTCATCCCCTATTTTATCCCCTTGGGGGTGGAATTGATCAAAATTCTTTCTTAGCGGATGCCTACGTCATAACATC
>DWKA01001098.1:0-13328 GCA_018249155.1 Panoquina ocola ocola
GTCAGTATGTTTGAACGCAATCATTTTCGTCGGACGGACGCATCATCGTACGAGCGATGGCAATAGGACAGCGCCTACGACATAATACCTTTAACTATAAACTAATCTAAATAAAAAATAATATTTTAGGTATCACTGTTAAGTTAATGCACTTGAATATTTTGTATCTATATTTTTTAAAAACTAGAAACTGAATACTATCTTCATAACAATCTCTTACCTTAGACGTTGGTGCAGGTTTAGGGGGAGCATTTGACGTATTAACTGGAATATTCTTTGTTGTATCATATTTCATAGAGAAGTCGGTCACAAAATGACCAACCATAGCGGGCTTGCTGGTCAATTTGGCCAGAGGTTTCTTGGCTGGCTTGTATGGAATGTAATGGCATTGAATGTTTTCTCCCCACAGCTTAATATTTTCCTTATTTTCAGTCACTTCCTCTTTGATATAAACTTTTGTTTCCTCTGATATTTCACCCGATATTTTTGTCACAACCTAAGAAAATGTTTTTAGATTAATGTTAGTAAAAAATTAAATTATTTAAAAAAATCTTTAACTAAGTCGCTTTGCATATTTCTGGTTCATAAGCCAACTAAGGTTGACATGAAAACGATACAATATTTCCTGTGTAAAGCAGCAAAGAAATATTCAAAGTGAATGCAATACCAGTAATTACTGTCCTATTTGTTTTTGTAATTTTTTTATATTTGCTTATAATAATTTCTTCTTAGAGTTGACAATATTGACACAATAAGTAAATAATCATTACTGAACTAATTACAGTACCGAAATGTTTAATATTGATTACTGTACCTCGCAAATCCTGTTAGCCGTTGAAGACTGCACAGTACCAAACATCTGTCTTAGTTGTGACAAATGTTTAAGCATTACAATATCCTGGTCTATAAACATTCTTAACACAACTACAGTTGCATCTTCAATTATTTCATTAGTCTGGTCTCCAGTTAACAGCTTCGATAATTCCTTGACTTGGTTGAGAAAATTTAATATATTGTTTGCATCTGGCTCATTCTGTTTTATGTAGTTGTATATATCAGTGAATGATTTATATCTGTAAGGGTAAAGAGAATATAAGAAATTATTTTTTTGTAAAAAAGGTATGATTTTTGTTTTACTATTACTATTTTCAGTTTTAATAGGGGAGTATAAAGTATTTTTATGTGTAAGCTAAGTTACCTTTGCACATTTTTGGAGAGATTAGCTATTGCAACTTTAGTGATGTCTCTGGTAGCTTTCAAGCAACGAGGTTTGTCCAGCTGGGTGTGTGCTCGGAGAGCACGTGTTATACGAGGCAGTTCCAACATTGTTGTTGTCATCTATAAACAATAAATAATATAAAATCTATTATTAAACTAGTATTTAAAATAAACTATATTACCGTAAGTTGTAATGTTATGAAATAAGTACCGTTAAAATACAGGAGTAAAAATGAAGTATAATTAGACAATCAATGTTTAAGGTAACTGATTGGAAGAAAGCATTTTTCCAAAAGTTTTTAAAACATAAAAAGTAAATAATTAAACAGATACAGTACCTTCTTTAAAATATGGACGAAGCAAACGTCGTTTATACCGTCGCCTCCTACAATAGATATATTTTAAAACTATCTAAACCTATTTATTTTTTAAATGTTAATTATTTTAATATTAAAATACTTAAATAACCAAGTAATAAAAGTTATTATTTGAATGACACGTTGAAAGACACCGAAGTTTTTTACATTTTGATTTTGGGAATTTGATTGACAACTGACAACTGACATTACATTGTTTTCTAAAAATGACAGTCAGCTGTGTAATAAAACAGAGTCAATATCCATTTTACACAGATAGTTATCGTTTGAAAAGTAAACAAAAATATACCTATAGAAAGGCGTCGCAAAAGTGTGTGCCTTGATGTCAACATAATATTTTGCACTCTAAATTAAATTAAATTGAACCAATAATATAATAATAAATAAATTGTATTCAATTTTATAATGTAATCCAATAAGCATGAAGTAAAGTCACTAGGTAGGTAAGCACCTATACCTAAATAAAATATTGATTATTTAGAATTCAGATTCCGTTCTTATCGAATCATTATTTTGTCTACTTATTAATTTACTCAACTGTTTATAAAACGTTATTGGATTAGGCTCCTAAATTTTTAAGATCACCGTTGTTGCCGCTAGTAAGTCTGACCACTGGACGACTTCTAATGGACTTCCACATTATACAACGCGGTATATGAATGCATACTTATGATTTTGTGGAATGATAGTTTAACACATCTTTGACTACATTGTTAGGAATGTTAGGCTACGGAGAAAGGTGCTTAAGAATTTTTCTTGCACTTTACTGTTAGATTAGAAGTTGTATTGCTTTCAACATATTAATGGGTCACTGCAGAACATGGATTTGAATAAATTAGTTTTGAGTATTCATAACTGAGGATGAGTAAATACTTACTTAGACTTAGATCATACTCTGTTCTAAAGTAGATTGATGCTAGGCCTAATGTAGTTAAGTAGGTAGTCCGCAAGTAAATCGAACCTGGGACTCGATGATTTGCAGGAAGGGAAATTATCAGCTGGGTGGTCTAACCTTAGATTTATAATAAAATTCATTTTCTTTCAGTAAAAAAAACAATCAAATTAAAGTTGCTTTATTTTATTGAAGCAATAATTACATCACTTGGGTAAATATAGATGGATACATACTGAATAAATATATCTACGATTTCTAAACATTATATTTTGATGATGTGATTACACTGATTATGTATTTTAATATTTTAGCGTGAACTATTTAGACATACAGATATTTTTATTTGTTGGTACATTTAGTATATAACGTTTATAATATTTGCTTAAAATATATTTTTTCAATTTCAAATGACTCAAGTCAACATTATGACTACTCTATATTACTAATTCTAAGTGGGCGATTGCCCTCATACTTAATTATTTGGAGATTGAACCCGTCAGCTTGAAAAAACTAAAATCTAACACGCACAAGGATAGCGCATGCTTTCTGCTAAACATTAACAAATAAACATTACATTTATTACTTTATACAATGTTACTGAGAAGCTAATAAATACGTAATTTCAATTTCAATAAACATCTACCGATTTACTTAAATTACGACGTGTAAGGCGCCAAATGCCTTCAACACTTCCAACGAAATTTACGTCTTATCTATACCTTTATTTTATTTAGGCAAATAAAATTAAAACGACTAATACAATTAATTTATATAATTAACTAAAGATTAAAATCATTCACATCAATGATTTATAAATAGGTTTATCTAAGTACATCTAGTGTAATGAAAGTGGGATAACCATTGCGTCAGAATACATAAATACTATACCACCATCTGCTATAATCAATTTAATACCATCATAATGATTATCCTTACTTTCATTACAGTAACTAAGTAGGTACCTACTTATATTAATGTAAGACAAAAAATATTTCATCTCTTTTCACATTTTAAATGTTCAGGGTTAAAATAATAAAGAATAAAATACTTAAACATTAAATACGGTAAAACTAATTTTTTAAAAATATAACACTGCCAAGTTTTTTTTATCAATTAAGTCAATTTGGTAGAAATGGAATATAACAATATATTTCTTTGTAATTCATTCATTTTCGACAACATAACAGCATAGTGTACATAATTATGTCTATACCTACTGTGCAACAATAACAGCCTAGCAATAACAGCTATTTCCTATGAAGTTATAACTGCTATTCGTTAGCTAGTTAATAGATAAATCGTTTCTTTTGTGTATATTTACTTGAATAATTATTGTTTCATTGTATATCATCCTCTTTATCTTCGATAGAGGGATAGTATACCTTCGATTCTAAAATAATAATATTTCCAAAGAGTTTTTCAAAAATGTTTGTTGTATATTTTTTTAATATTTTTCGATTTGCCCATCACACCTTAGCGTTTATTCAATTTATAAGGGAATGTAAAATAAAAATATTTTAAAGCAAAAAATCGTACAAAACCTCCCTGGCTCTTGGGAGGTATTGTAGAATTATTAGTCTTAATTATTTATATTGAAAATAAAATTAATATTTTTTGTCTTTTCTATTCTAAGTTAACCTATTCCCTTAATATTAAATTTCTGGTGTGTTTTCTTTTACCTTACAGTGGAGTATGCATTCTCTATTTTCGTAACGTTATAAAGCAGATAAGTGTCAAACACATGTAACTTTTTTATCCATTTATTATACTTAGTATGAGCGTCTTGAAAAGGTTTTTAGTTGATGTTGAAATTATTCCACATTGGAAGCCAGGGCTTCCCAAACGTGTTTGTTTGCGCCTATCAAAGTCCGATCCCTCTCAAAATTAGTTTTAGTACTTAGCCTAGACTAGGCAGCTTCGTAACAGGTTACAAGAAAAACTGTCTTTGTACATTTGCAATTTTTAAGTATTACAAAAACCTGCAAACCTGAAATATAGCGTCTAAACAGGGTTCCACTTTAGAAATTGCATTTCTTATTTCTTTCACGCGACACTTCTGGAACGGTGCTGTTACGTCCCAGGGCTTCGTAATGCACGGTTTAAGAAGCCCTATTTAAGTATTATTTAGATACCTACCTATTAGTTTGATGGTCGTAGAGTCAAAAAATATTACAGTTATTATAATAAAATACGTCTTTAATTATTATTAAGTTTATAAACTGTAACATATTCTTACCGCATAGTTTTGTGGGTATACCTTATCCCAATAGTTATATCAGGTATCTAAGTTATGAGAAATATTGTTTTGTAATAATCGCATTAATTACATTAATATATAAACCTGATTTTTATTATTATTGTCAATAAATAAGTCATATTCTTTCATAATTTTGAATAAAATAATATAACGGTCATTTTTTAAATAATAACGTTACGAAAATCGAGTTTGAGAATGTAAGGTACATATTATTTATTTATTAATACCTAAACCTAAATTTAGTTTCTAATATACGCGTAAACTAACAATAAAATAGTGCTATCCATAAACCTTCGGTTTCCAGCTAATTGTTTAAATTTTTTGGAAACCGATTTCTATAAAGTTATAATGAAATGACTCCAGAATCATTTTACACATTGCTACGTCTGTTTGACTAATTAATTATACTCTTATAGCCTTAAAGATGAATTGTGATAAAGTCGTAAATGAGTAGGTAATAACTTCGTAACTCACTACTTTTAAACGACTATCCCTCATTTTCTTTGTACAATTTCTAACTACAAAGCTGTTTATACAACGATTATACACACAAAGAGAAGAATTGGATAACTTTAAACAACTTTATATATTTTCAATATATTGGCCAGTGGCGTATATTAATAGGTATGAAAAGACAAATAGCACAAATACTTACGTAATAATCTAATATGAATATAATTATTACAAACAACAATTCAATACAAATTTTCGTTTCAAACATTAATTACGGTAAGTATAGATTTTTAGACAAACAGATATACATTTAATTTTTCTAAAATCACTAGAAAATAGTTCAAACGTTTACGCTCTCTATCGATTATGTTTGTGGGGGTTGCAAATATTTCTATCATAATTTATGTTTTTTTTTATAAAAATCTGAAATGTAAATATGTATGTGTTATGGTCTACAAAAGCTTCACATTACGTATTTGTCACAGTAGGTATATTATATTTATTCAGCCAAAACAGAACCACTTTGACGAGAATATTTAAAACATCATACGTCCTGTGAAGCGTTTATCTATTTGAATACAATTTCGTATTGCAACGGCTACAGAAGGTACTTTATGTACTTTTTTTAACAATTTCTATTCAATGGCAAGAAGAAGGCAAGCAACAACAACTACATAAATATTATCAACTATTTGAACGTTTTTAGATACTAGGCATTTTTATAATAACCTTTAAGTATGCGTGTAATTTTGTCGACTAAAGTTAGAGAAACCTAAAAGTTTTCTGTCTTTTTTATAACTGAAATAACGAGTCAATTAAAACAAATGTAGACGCCAATTTTAGTACACAAGTAACGTGATATTATGACAATGATTTAAAATCTCATTCAAAATTTTATTGCAATTTAACCAGAAAAATATTTCCAAATTAAATTCTGGGGCTATTCCGGATATGTGTAATCGTTTAACAATTTCACAAAATATATGCATCCATAATAAACATATCAAATTATGATCAAACATCTAAATTACAATCACCGAAAATCTTTGTAGGTACCAATGTCTAAAAAGTGGTATTAAGAGCTATAGGTAAAGCACAGTCAAACATGCAAATAGGTATTTATCAAAGGTAAATTATTAAGCTGGAGTGATACTGAGCAGCCAAACTCGTCTTGCTTTTGAAAATTATTTTTCTGTAGAAGCGTGCCTTCATAAAACAAAGCACAGCTTCCGTGGCAAATGTTGGTGTCAATTCCCAAGGTTCACATTATCTTAGTTCAGTGATCACCCATCTTTAACAGACGCAGAATAACAAATATATGAGGTACAAAAATAAATAGATAGCTAAATTCTTTAAGAAATTGGTCCAAATCTAAAAACAGAAGGAGTCAAAGTTTGCTAGTCTGAACACAATTTTAAAACTTGGAGATATGGTTTCTTTTCGATAAGCCTTAACTATTTAAATGTATAGCAAGTAGCAATTATGTTGTTCGCCACGTTATAAAGTATTAACAAAGAAAGATCATCTAAAAATATTCTATATAATTCAGGTGATAGTGATAAAAGAGGTCGTGTCGTAGGACGTGAAAATATAAGTTAAAATTTTAGGATCAACGTTGCACGAGATAGATTGGACAGACGCTACGGTTAGAAATATTTAATATTCCTTGATATTTTTGATACAAATTAAAATAATATCAAACATCTAGAAGAAGGGCTTGAAGTATTCGCGAAGGTTGTTAAATCATGCTGAAACTAACTGCGACGCAGGTACCTGAAATTTTTGCAATTTGTGTTAGAATTTATATAATCACTTAAACTAAAAAACAAAATTACCTGAGTAAAAAGAAAAATTTGAAATTAATAATGAGTTAAAATAATTCACCGACGTTAAATTAAGACATGATTATAATAATTAGGTAAAATTAGTGAAAAGTAGTAGATTTAGAAAATATGACAGAAATACATTAATGTTTAAGAACTATACCTTGGCTCTTACTCCATTTGTTTACAGACCTAGAAAACATATAAAAAATATTAATACAAAAACGATAACGATATTTTGCATTTATTTAGTCAGTGAATGAAATTAGTATTTTTTGGACGTTTAGTAAATAACATTATTGGATAACTTCAGGAAAAATATAAAATTATTTAGAGTTATAGACTCATGTGTAATTTATTAGTGAAGGCTCGTATATATGGGTACTACTGTTGGGTTGTTACTCTTAGTTACCAAATTAATTAAATTAAATGCCACAAAGACAATATCGTTGGAGACAAGCATTCATTATTCATAGCAGGTAGTCATTTTATACGCGACTACCATATATATTATTATGTAAAGCTTTATAAAGCTTTTAACTCGACAATAATTTAGTTTGCGCAACTATATTAAAAATAGTATATTCACAGGGTAAGTCAGAGCATATAACATAGAATAATAATACAGGGTCATAGAATTTCTGGTTTAATATAAAGCTAATAGGTCCTTCAGGGTCAATGCATTCTTGGACAGGAGACACAATTAGGAATTATATTAGGTATATTTTAATATTCAAGCCAATATATCTAGGCACCTAATATTATGTTTTACATTTCCATATAGAGTATTCGTCGAGAAAAAAAAACACAATAATTGCAAGAAGCATGTATAGCAGGTGATTAGACTATTAATTTTTTTTTAATAATTTCGAATGCCAATTTATGCCAATATATTCAGTTGTTAAGGATTAGTTAATAGTCATATCACCGTAGCATACAGAAAGTAGTTGTGCTGTGAAATTAATCATTGTACATTATGATTATTAATGTGAAAATCTGGTAACAATAAGACAGCGTATTTTTGGAACCACTCAAACATATTTACTGCTTATATTACGGTTAATCTAACCCTTATTTAAGAAAACTTATCTAATTCCAAAGCAATTATTTTCGAAATATAGCACTGGTAGTCAAAAACCAAAATCAAAATGATTTAATGATATTGTAGGCATCATAGATACACTCAATAGTATCACATGGAATGATGAATACATCTTTTAAGATCTAAAATAGCGAGAATAACCACCAAAACCTTTTTTTCATAAAATGTAAATTTACATTTCTATAAACGTACTAATTCTCGCTAATGGGATCTCAGCTCACACAACTTTCTGCAATTTAAAAATGGGATACAAAGAATTCTAAATAAGTCACCTTCTGACGGTGATTGTGGGTCATTTTCGTGTCTATTGTCACGGTAATAATATTGTAGAGTAACTAGCGAATGCTACTATGAAAAGTTATCAAATAGACTACGCTACTAAAACTGTGATTGAAACTGTGATCTAGCATTTCGTTATGAATTTAGGCCACGCTTGCTTACTGAGTTTAATTTCTTCCGATACTATCCGACGATGAGTAGTTAAGCTGAAATTGAATAAAACTTGTTAAACAACTAAAAACACTGTAAATTAGAGAGGCCAAGTTATAATAAAACTGACCTTCTGAAGAGTGAGTTATAATAATATTTTAAAAACTGAGGGACAAAACTTGTCGAACTTTTCAAAATTTCAATGAATTTGGCGAAATTTGAGTAATTTCTAATTTCACAAGATGTTTATGTACCTATTTATTAATCGAACTTTATTGTACAGTTCGTTTCTAATGTAAATATTATATTTGTAAGTATTCCTTTCAAATAAATGATAATGGATACTAAGTACGATTCAATTGTGTTGTTGACTTCGCAGAACATCGTATAATTACTAAGGTGGGGTGCGGTTGTCAGCACGGAATATTTAAATAAGGTATTCCGTATTTGTTAACACAGTAACTACTGCTTATTTGAGTAACCGGCCTCTGTTTGAATTAATCTATCTTATATTTCGTTAAATAATTAAAATACAAATATAATATAAGTATTCTCCTTGTCTGACATTGCCGTAAAGAATTGCGGCGTAGTCTTCTAACCACTGTAGTTGTTTACGAACTTAATTTCTGTTTTTGTCACTTGTTTTTTGATCAGTAGATAATATTAATTTAAAGCACATTTTTATACCCAACGTGAATTTTCGTATTTGGAGACTAAAATAATTTGCCTCTTATGTTTGCCTTACGTAAGGCGTTGAAAGAGTAATTTGAACAGCACAACTACACACGGGAATTCATTTAATTACTTTACAACCTTATTTAGAGTTTTTTTTTCAGATTATTTAATAATATTTGAAATCTGGTTTTACGAAATGCCAGAAATCGCTCAGACAAGGTTGTAAAGGAATCAAAATTTGCTGAACATAATTTAAAAAGTTAAAACGGCACGAAAACTGATCAAGAAGATCGAGACAGACACGATTATACGAAGTGTTAAGAACAATGAAAGCCAACATATAGTTAAACAACACATTACACTGCCCACTTACCAACATAGGAATAAACAGAAATGATAAAATAACAACATAATTACGTTATTCGCTATTCATTAACGGGGTAACATAACAATAACTGCTAAATTAAACTTCGATTACCGATGCTGTTCACACAAAGTTGGCTGAAAATGTGAGAGACAATAATGGTATGGTTAGTCTAAGAACTTCTTAATGTAAACAACATAAGGACGACTCTAATGACATCAAAGAAATTGTAAAAGATTAAAACTTACCGATGATGAGAGCCAAAATAATGATTCCAATCACAGCAGCAATTATCATCATCTGGAAAATTATTCATATTATAATTAAAAATATTTTAAATTCATGGAGTTTAGTGGTATATAAATATTAATTCAATTAAGTCTTCGATGAATTTCTCTCAATCGTATTGTGTACAGTATAAGGATTACGTATCGTATTTATTTGTCAAAAATACAACGACGATTATCCAAACCTTTAAGTTTTGCAGCCAAAACTTGCTCTTTAGCTTTCCGGCCTGTTGTTCAAACTGAGATGCGCCTTGCTGAAGTGCATCTGAAAAATATGGTCTTTATCAGTATTTCCAATACTCTATTTAATACTCGGTTCTTTGATGCCTTGGGTTTATTTAGTTTGTTAATACAGTCGGCTCTCGTTAATTCTAAACTCGAGGGACTCTTAAAATATTACAATTACATATTAACAATATTGGCTATCACGCAACCTATCGTGAATGTTATTTTATTAAGATTTATCATAACTAGACTAGCTAGTATATTGCTATCGTGGATATCTTTTTTGATTATTACTACGATCGAAGAATAAATAGCTTTTTCAGGTAAGTGATTGACGGTTACCAATTACTATCAGATGGTTCTTTTACTCTCTTTTTTGGCAACTTGAGAATTATTTTATCGGTGGATTTATCGTTGTCTCTCCCCTGTACGATATTTTCCTTTACAAAGGGAGTGCTACTTTATTAATATCCATTAACACATGCAGCTTGTTGGTATTTGCAAGCAACTTTAAATAAGTGTTCTGAAAAGCCCGAAAGCTGTTCACGGTTCTCTATTCCCAGCTCCTACGAGTAGTTTCTTAGAGACGCTGCAACGAGAACAAAATAAGAAACTGGGTTTGTAACTAAATTACCTTGCGAACAAAGAGGAACTGTAAAATTTTTTTGTCAAGTTTGTATTATTTTTTATTTTTTGGCATTGTTATCCAAATCTAAGCTATTCAAGTCTCGTTGGGAAGGTAGTTTGTAATAAGAAAATTATACTCGAGCAAACTAAACTACCCTAGGAATACCCTTGAGTGAACGGAAATTTTCTTTGTGTTAAAGGTTTAAGAACTTTTCGTTACGTGAGTTCTAGTCACTAGAGCGTTCACCGATATTAAATTACTAAATAAAATCTTACCGGCTCTGTCGTCAAGTTCCGAAAGCTTTTGATCTCGCTCCAGAACTTTCTCAACGTTCGTTTTCATGATGTCAACCACCTGCGGGTAATTTGCAAATGAAGTTTCATTTTGGGCAAACTTGTTATCAAAGAGCTCTTATTTCACATTAATATCTTTGACTATCTTGTTATTCATGAGGAGTTCACCCTATTTCGCTAATTTTACTACAGAAGTTTGTTTTACATAATTGGCTTATGGTCTAAATTCAACATCTTCTTTACTCACGGAATCTCTTCATTAGGTTTTTTAGATTTTTATGGTGATCATTAAGCAAGTCGTGAATTTCATTGTGATTGTATACTTAAATACATTATCTACAAGATGAATGGGACTAAAGATACTTCTTTTTTTATAGAAATTTCAGTAATTCTACATACATTCGATTTATATTTATATTCATAACCGGTGGAATTTTACGGGGTTTGAGCATTCTATTATTCACCTGAATGAACCTTTTGCTCAGTTGGTAGCGTCCCTGCTTCCGAGCGAAGGGTTTTGGATAAATATTTTATATCAGGTTGGGAACCACTTTTATAAGTGTGTAAGGGTTTATTTTTGTAGTTATAGAAATACTTATTTGAATACACAGTGTTTGTCTTTATGACATTTATTCGTTTTAACTAAACTACAAACCTCACAACTTTCATCAGCTGTGGAAAAAAATGAACACTAAAAGTCTTACCACTGTTAATTAGAAATAGTCAGTACCTACATTACTTAGAAGTTTGACATTGTCTCAAAAGATGGTACTATTACTAAAACTGAAAAAAAATTGTGTTCTCATGTGTCACAACCTTGAGTTTTTACTCGCAGTGCGGCTAAAAGTTTAACTTCAATAAAAATTACAAAAACATCACTTGTATCATTTGGTACAGCTAGGGCATAACTATAAACATTTGTAACATCAAGTGAAAACATGTTTTCAAATATATTCAGAAGTCGTTTCAAAAGAAGCAGCTACTATAAAGCAAAATGATATTTCATTTCTTCCACAAACCCTTAAGAGCGGTGATACTGTCTAGAACACACAACGAATAACACTCAACCCTTTTTCTACTTCAAAAATTCACAGTATTTGTACTGTAAAATGATTTCTTAAGCGCCAACGCCGCAATTAAGAAAACTTGGAACTAGGCAACATGAAAAATATTATTAAATGGTGGTATTTTATTATAAAAAAAAGTGCGTGTCAGGCCACCCGTAGGATTCTGTAGTTTTTATAACAGCCAAGTCTGAGTCGGATTCACTGACCGAATTTATGCAAGGGCATAGCAATGTCTGCCCCGCCCGGGAATCGAACTCATCGACCCATGTCTATGCTCGACCTATGTATGACTATCGTGGACCTATTGTCTATCGTCTATACTCTATACTATGTATAGTGTATGTGTGCGTTACCTCATCCACTTGCGCCTGTGTTTGCTGCAGACGACGTTGGGCGGCAATCTGCTGGGGCGTCTTCGGCCCGCCCACCGGCATGTCATCGCTGCTTGGAGCCAGACCTCCTTCCGCCGCCCTGGGGAATAAGAGACTTATTTATAGAACCACCAACAGAAGTACATGTTTAACATGATTTAACACATATTAGGCCTTAGGTTGCTATACACACATAATTCCACTTACAGTTAGTCACAGCATACATGTAAAGACAATAAAATTAAATATGTACGATAACAGCAAAGTTAGATACAAGTAAAAAATAAAGAGCTGCATTATGAAGTCAAAATTAAGCTAAGATGATATTTTACATGGAGTTATTGGATCATTAAAAATTATTTTAATGATTTTGTTTTTGAATTTTCCGAGATTGCCACCAAAAACATTTATTGTTATGTCTTTAGATACGAATTCATTTTGCATTACGTTAATCAACCTTCTGGAGAACAAGACAAGTATAACTTAAAATTAAATATCATTTATTCATGTTCATCATTGATACACTTATGGACGTAATTCTACCACCATTTCGGTTAGGTGCCTTGTCATAGGGAAAAAATTACGAAAGAAATTCCTCAGCACATCTTTTAACCTATGCGGAATTGGACGCGACACTACTATTTCGAATCCAATCCAATTCAAGTTTGAAGACTCGTGTGGAGCGATAGGTTTGATTTCTAGCGATGCTGAAATTGGAAATTCAAATTTAAATTCAAATAAATTTTATTCGAAACTAGCTTTTGCTCGCGGCTTCGCTCGCGGCTTCGCTCGCGTTAAGAGTATTAACGTTCATCCCCTATTTTATCCCCTTGGGGGTGGAATTGATCAAAATCCTTTCTTAGC
>DWKA01001099.1:0-13325 GCA_018249155.1 Panoquina ocola ocola
CATTTAATAGTATGTTTCCCGATGCGAAGCGACGGCGGGCAGCTAGTGTTTATATAAAGTAAAGATTCTTGTCAGGTGAAATACCAAATCATCTTATAATTTTATAAAAGATGGAAATCACTTACCAAACCGCTCGCTACGAATATATTGCCTCGCCAATCTCGCCATTTTAAATCTTCCTCACACTTTTGTATGCTCTTTGAAGTGGCAAGTCTTAAAACGTATTTCTGTAAGTAATATCTGAAAGAGAATTGCTTTTTATTTGTCTTTCAAAAAAATTACTTTGCGGGACTCGCGAGTAATGAATGATTTTATTACAACTTTTAATCAATTAAAATCGACGACGAACAAGTTATCTTTTAATCTCCTTGCCCCCTTAATTCCCAATGTGACTCGTCTAATTCTTATGAATTAGGAGCCTAACTTCTAATTACCCTCTTTGCCTGTTCCAAAGATAAGTGCACCAACTTTGCATAATTTTATATAAGTAGCAGTGATATCCTAGTAGTTCGAGCGTTAATCTCTCGAATGCGAGGTCCTGATTTCAAATCCAGCACCGACTTTAATTTTCTAAAAAGTTATGTGCGTATTACATATTATTTTTCACTAGCTTCGGTGAAAAAAAAACATCGTGAGGCACACTTGACAATTCTCTATAGTGTCCTTTGAGAACACTGTGTGAAATCTACTGATATGTACTTGGCTAGCGTGGTGGACTATGGTCTGTACCCCTCACATTGTGAGAGGAGACCCGAGCCCAGCAGTGGGACCAATACGAATTGTAGTGATTATGATGAACTTAGATAGCTTAATTACTTATTACGTGAAAATATTGATAGTATATATTATAGATACAGCTTATGCAACTTTTTCTGACCTTCACGCTCAATAAACACCGCTGATAATATTTTAAAATAAAAGTTAATACATATCCATAATAGAGCCTGAAAGATGCTGATTACCATAAGCTTTCTAATCCCTATTGATGGTTCCGAACGAGGGGGCTTAATCGGTTTACGCGATAACAACTCCCTACACTGTTTCATTAAGTTCCAAGGTTCGTACACCTTCGGCCAAAAGAAGGGCGACTACTTAAACAACACTTAATCAACCTTATTAGACTGTTATAGATTAGAAACTCTCTTGATTTCTTCGTGCTTCTACGAAATTATTTTCCATTTGGCAGTTATTAATTTAAGTAAGTGCGTACCTAGTAATTAATAATTTAAGCAGCGCCATTCATCCACTGAACTTGCTTCATAGAATATAATGTTTCGTACTTACGTACCGTAGAAGACTTCAATAAACCTTTTATATTTTATTAGATACTATCGGCACTGATTCATTAAAACTTCTTAGATATGGGAAGGTAGCTTTGCTCTACGTAACTATTGTAGAGACATCTAGTATCAATTTTTTTGATAAAAGTTTATATTAATTTATCATTGTTATCTAATGACCAAAACAGACCACTGACCAATATTATTATAAGCCACTGCAACAGCGGTGCCAGGTCTCTATATGCTCCATTATTGACATATTGCAGTTTGTTAGAAGTGTACCAACCACTATCATAATTAAATTTTCACCCTTCTTGTAAGGTGTTACGTGCTCCTTTTGAACTCTTCCCACTAGTAGGTACCTTGATATGATATACCTATGATGCATTACCGTATCATTATCATGTTTATTGAAAAATCTATAAATACTGATGGGTCTGTAATAATGATGTCTAATTTAGTAATTATTTAAGTTTCAAAATGCCTCTCAGCCCAAAAATATCCTAGTATCGCTAGGCCTTTCCTACACATTTTTTTACATATTATTTTTCTACTTATCAAACATTCTGCAGGCCTGATTAAAACCCCAAATCTTTTGCCAACTTAAACTGGATGACCTTTGGTCCACACACGCTAATGAAAACGGAGGATGCAAAAGCAACTATGGCCATTAAAACATTTTAAGCCGCTTGCAGCTGAGACTTTTGGCAACCTACCAAGTGCTATCGGGAAATGAAAATGTTTTTAAAAACATGGAATAGCAAAGTAAAGATAAACGTACACACATAGATACAACGTACGTACTTAGTGTCGTAATAAATGAATACTTAGGTATTCGAAAACAAACTTTTTGAAAGTCAAGCTCTTATCATCTCTTATTCTCATTATCATCTCTTCTAAAAAACTACTACCTGTTTTGCCTGCCTACGACTACCTAATTAATTGCTTTGTACCTATATTATGGAATTTGGAAAATATGAACCTATTAGACTCAAAATACTTCTAATAATTAATAAATTCATTTAATAATATCCGAGATCAGAGAAAACTAAATCCATATTAGGTGTTTCGTAAAATAAAATGGTTATCAGTTATTATTACGACCATGGCGCCATCTATTGATCATTTCTACCACTATTTTCCATTATAAGCTGACATGATAGTGCTACCTTATTCCGTAACCATATGTTAATAATGGCGCTACTATCGCAGCCGGTGTTGCCGTTCTTATATACCTAAAATAGTAGAATAACATTGAAATTTCAAGTACGTGATTTATTATTTAATGCATAATGATAATTTCATTTAGTTATTTAAAAGATTTACGTTTTAACACAATCTCACCAATTATTTGTAGTTTTGTAGATCTTATTATAGTATTCATATTATTAGAATATATGTATTTAGATGGTAAACATTTTTTTTCACTAGATAGGTAAGTACAAGCAACTTATGTATTTTTTTCTCTCTCTTCTGTATTCTATATATTCGGGAACAAAATAGGGTCTTAGCGGAGACACTGATAATTTCTTTGTAATATGATAAATAGAAAAATAAATCTTTATATTGTCAACTTAATGCTAACACTTCATGGATATAAAAATATATATTAATAAAATGATACATTGAATATTAATATTGATATATATCTAATTTGTTGAGTTCAAAATAAAATTCAGAAAAAATCACTAAAAGGCGTAATTGTGATCAAATTCAAGTACTAACTGTACCGTGTATTTTATGATTATTGTGGTTATAAGTATTTATGACAGGTTTATTTAAGCACGAAGTAGTTGTATTATACACTGTTGAAATATATTTTTGATAGTAATTAAAATTAAGTGAATTACATTCTAAGGTAAGTTCATACCTGAATATCTCAATAATCTCAATACCTCAATAATTGTTAAGTGATTGTCTCTCGCAAACAAGTCCACAAAATATTAATTATCTAATAATGTTCAGCAACAGTAGTATTTAACTACATGTATCTAGCAACACAGAACTGTCAAAGCGTTCATTTGGATGTCTATTAACTTGATTTTTGTTTTCCCTCTGTCAGTGTCAATTTGTACGTTTATGATGGGTGATTGTTGTCGCGTTTTTTAATTTACAATCGGATTGTTTATATCGCGATAAATCCCTGCTATAAGTGAATAAAAAATATCGGGTTTTCGGGAGTTTATTTATTTGGTGTAAAAATAAATATTCGCTACGTAACGTTATCGGCAGTGATACGTATTCTTATAAATTCAACTGCGATAGTGAAAGATGGATATAAATCTCTAATGATGTCGTTTTAGCGTGGCGGTTTATTGCGGACGTAAAAGAAATGTGATCCGGTGCATCCGAAACATAGGATTCTATATAACGTCGTGAGTAATTACAATTTTTCAGACACGCATAATACTTATAAAAACTCACCCATTATTTGTAGTTCTATAAACGTTATTATTTTTTTCTTATCTCCAGCGATAACCTGAACCAATTAAATGTAGTGATAGTTTGCTGTGCTCTGCATTTGATCGTACTTTATTTAATTTTTATTTCTCATTTAACTTTACTAACAGAACAATCCGTAATAACATATCAATTTTATTTTAACATAAGTACCCCTACCTAACGATCTACCGATAAATGTTTACTACATATAAATGAAGCCATAGGAAGCTATTATGATATCCTTATTACATTATAATCTGGAAAATATTTACTGATTATTAATATAAGCTCAGATGGTTAAAGTAATAAAGTGAACATTTTGCTCTTTTATTATATTATTACTTTAATGCATTTAATAGATAAAAAAATTCAATTATGTATGAATATTCCTTAGCCACGTTTTTCAGAATTTTAAACTATAATTCCTCTTTAGTTTTAAGCTATTCCCATAAGGTGTTTAAAAAGACGTTTGACAGTGTTGGAAGTCCTACAGTAGTATTTGATAGCAGTTGTTAGCACTGTGTACAAAAAATCACGTGTTTAAATTATGTACCCTTTATTATAAGCAAGTTTGAAAACTTGCAACGGTCAACTGGGTAGTTTCAGTTAAAAGCCATTAATAAACCCATTAGCTTATCCATCCATCCATCTTATGGAAACTGATCATTGTAAACCATGGAGACCAGGTGTCAAGGGTACTTCTAATCTCTTGGTAGCTGAAGAAAGAAAGGTGACTAAAGAAAAGTACTGGTTCAAGCCTTTAGAATATGAGAGTAATTTTGTCATATAGCATTGCTGGCTTGCCCAGAGGATGTTTACTAATGTGTCAAGTTTGGAAGAAAAAATAATAATATTTATATTAAGTAGTAGTTAGTAATTAAAATAATAATAGTTATATTACACTTGTGTAAAATTCCAATAAACAGGGGTCAAAGTTTCCAGCCTATGGATCGGGACAAAATTGGGCATTCAAATTATTAACAAATTGTATTGAATTATATCCTAATGTTTTTCTCTACAGGTAGACAAATGCAGAGATGGCCAGTGATGAGTCCAGTGTACGAGTGGCAGTGAGGTATTTACATTAAATGTGTTAATAGGCACTTCACACAGTAGGTAATTTACATAATGGCTCAACTTAATATCACAAAAAAGAACAATGAAATAGAAAGTGCTATAAGTAGGTGGTAAAGATTCTGCCGCTATCCATTTTAGTATTTCTAAGTAGACTAGTAATTTTATAATATTCTCCAAATGTGACAGATGTAAAATTATTATGCAAAATAAAAATACTATAAAGTATGAATTAAAACACTATTACCTTGTGTTTGCTGGCAGCAAACTCACAATTTTATCTCATAGATAACACCTTTGCTAACAAAAATAGATAGATATGAATTGATTTCTACATTTATGTAATATCAACTATTTTGTATCTGGTCAAGTGCTGATTACTCACAGTTTCAGCTCAGAATTTTACAACACTAATAATTGTACAACATTGATAGTTCCATTGCCGGCTCAGAAGCGATATTCATCCATCACCAACTTTAAGCTACTATACATATAGTCATCGACAAGTAACTTGGCAAGAGTCGGAAAGAGACATTAGATGCACAGAAGATGTTTTGGTCTGATTTTTGTTCTGCGCGTCTGTCTCTTTCAGTCTTGCCAAGTTACGCGTCGATGACTATACATGGCGTCGATGTGTAATTCAACACAAAACTAGATGACAATTAAATTCACCTGTTACTACCAACTAGTTAATAAATAAACGCTAAATATTCATAGTACAAGTCACAACAATAGAAATAAACGAGTATATCGTTATAAAAAAGTCGGTCGCGCTTGGAATCGAACCCAGTACCCTTTGAAAGGTAGACTGGCATAAACACCTGCACAAAAATCCAAATGATTAAATAAAGTTACGACCATTACGTATTCGACAGCTAATTTTCATACGATACGCGATTCTAGTTCGTAAATTGTCACCAATTCGCTTCTTTGATCTTTATGATAACTTACCGATAAAGTAAATCCTAATCGATTGTAAGATTATAAACTTAGTACCTACTTATAAATATTTTGTTTTTATAACGAAGACAGATTAACATAATAATTACGTTTATTATATAATTTATAGTTAGGGCGCTATGGAGTTGTGGTGTTTCGAAATATACATAACGAGGGGGGTAGGGGTAGGTGTGTAGGGGTGTAAGACGTTTTTTTTAAGACTGCACCGAGTGCGCCATTTTTGTAAACAATGAATGGGAGCAAAAATACGCGGTGTATGAAAAGAAAATCTCCGAAGCTTTGTAACGTTTGGGAATAGGACCAGTCGCAGTCAAAATAATTATAAAGAAAAACAATTTAAAGTGAATTATAGTTTAAGATATTTCCTAATCAAATAAATTTCTACAGGACATAGAAACATGTGCAATTAAGCAAACATAGTTAAAACCATAAGTAGAGCAAATATTCTAGTAACTATTCTGTTTATCACTGAGGTATTCCATCGCCTGGGGCCTGCCTTGAGTTTAGTAGTAGGTCGTGCTTGACATACACATGCTAGTCATCCAACCCAAACTATATGTAAACTTCCACTTCGTAAGATAACAGGAAGGAGCTCCAATTAAGCTTGCAAGATTCGAGTAAAACAAACATAAATATAGTCATCGACACGTAACTTAGCAAGTCTGAAAGAGACAGATAGATGCGCAGAGCAAAACAACTTCTGAACATCTAATGTCTCTTTCGGACTCTTGCCAAGTAACTTGTCTATGACTATAACAAATTTTGGCATTTAAATTAAAGCTTTATAATTTGTTCCGTGTGCTATAAACAATACAGAACCGAACTATAAACAGAACTCTATCTTGTACAAGATTTAATTTGGTGCCATTGATGGCCACTTTTCAATATTCATGTCATGTTGACCGAATGCTGACTGCATGAAACAAAGTCTAAGGTTCAACCACTGTTGAACACTGTTCGGCGTCAGCACACTTTGTTTTCGTTGCTAATCTTGTCCACGGAATTATCTATATTATATTTTTAAATGCTAAAGAAGGATATTGGAGCCAGTGACACATAATTGTGATGATATGGCTTCCATTTTAGTTCTATGTGCGTCGAATGTTATTCTTTCAAAAGGCAAATGTTGCAACGTAATTATACGCTCGTATAACGAAATAAAAACCCCTTTTAATATATCTTGATTATGTTTAGCATCTTAAATCACTAGATGAAAGGCATGGCTTCAACGCCTTCAACCCATGTTGAAGCTTACAGCCCTACAGGGCTTAGGTCTCTCGTTGTCTGAGGAGGTCTAAAGCATACCACTGTAATACGGATTGTTTAGGTTGATGGCCAACCCAAGTGTAGAGATTTTAAGCGGTCCGAAGGTCTGCAATATAGTCTATTCCATTGCTCCTATAGTATTCAATCTATGCTGATGGTAGGCGTTGTGACAAGATCATAATGTCATTACCATTTTATTAACTAGTACTCGTACCAATAATAACACAGCGCTGAGCTTAAACTGAGATCGTTTCAACACGTGTTTATCAAATATCGAGCATATAATTAATAGAACGGTAATGTTTTGTTCGAAAACAAATTACGCCAAAACATTGCGCCGGTCGCTGCGCTCTGATTGGCTGACACGCAGCTCACTTGGTTACTTGTGGGTGCGGTACTGTTTTAAATTGTCATTTATCAGTGACAAAACACGGATCTGTTTTGGTATTTTATAGCTGACATTACTACTCTATTTGGTTATATGCTCGATGCTATCAAAGGACCATCTCCGATCACAATCACACGTTATAAAACTAAACGTATTGAAATACGTAGGCTGTTATGAGTTTTAAATACCGAACGCTACCCACGCGGTAAGCCAAGTATTATGTACTTACACTTAATGCCGGCGGATGTAATTAAATTAAACATAGTGTACCTTGACGTTAGAGACATTTTTTATGACGTCATTGTTGAGTCACATTAAAGAGTTACAGCTGTGCTTTATATCGCTAGTTAAGCATCGTTATGTACTTGTATTTGGCATTAAATGTTTAAGTAAACAAATGTCTGCAATGTAGTCAAAGAATCACGGTTTTTCATGCGGTTTTCGCCAAACTAAGAGTTATTTTCGATTACGTTTTTTTATTATGATGAGGAACGAGAGAAAATATAGGAACACTTGTAAAAGTACAAGTATAACATTGGTATCAGCCACGGATTTGTCAACATAAAAATCGTGTTCCCTAAAGCTGAGCGGGACTTACCAGACGTAGTGTTAATAAAAAAAAGTGATTGTGTACACACAGACACACACACGGGTGTGCGAAGTGAAACTGCCCAACGTTTGGATACTTAAGTTTACGTGTGTTTTACTGTAACGAATACGTTGTTTAACTCAAAATAAACCTCCTTCTAACGTCATCTATCGCGTGTGCCGCGTAATCGTTTCTTTCAGAATTTTCCCTGTCGCCGTTAAAGAAAGGTTTTTGTTTGAAGGTATCAGTTGGGACACATAGGAGTATTATGTCCTCATACGATATTTTTGTCCAGAGCAAAAGCTCGCCAACGAATATATTGTTTTCAAAGTAAAAAGAATTTAGTCTAAACATTTTACTTAAACAAAGGTAATCTAAATTAAAATTAACTACGTAGCTTCAATTTACTTGAGAGTTCGGATTACAAGAATCATGACCTAAAATTGGATTAACCTTTAAACATAAATCTGCGGGGTAACTCGATTATCTTTACAACAGATTCAAATAAAACGGTTTCACTCGTATTAGCCAGGCTTATGTGAGCTCATTGATGTATAACATAACTAATCCTTTGATCGATGAGTAAAAGGTTTAGCTAAAAATCATCATCATTTCATTCGTCATTACAACCCATGTTTGTCCCACTGCCGGGCTCGGGTCTCCTCTCAGCAATGTGAGGGGTACAGGCCATAGTCCACCACGCTGGCCAGGTGCGGATTGGTAGACTTCACACACCTTTGAGAACGTTATGGAGAACTCTCGGGTGTGCAGGTTTCCTCATGATGTTAGCTAAAAATGCCACTTTTAAAATGATCTGTCTTTTGTATTTGTTTACTTCGAAATTATTAATCATTGCTGCTGTTTACAACCTTATTTTTATTAGCATTATTATAAGCATACATCATAATATATGAATTTTAAATACTCTCTTGTTCTTTACGTGTATCGCCACAGTATATAAATCCAGCTAGCTACTAACGAGTTTCCGTGTTGATTTACCATTAATTTCGAACCCTCTCTTTTACGCAGGGGTAGGGGTTGCATATTCCCCATATTTACTTACATTCTTAAATTGCCGGGCAGCCATTTGCATTTAATGGAAATGTATTGATTTGGCTTCGTTGGGGCTCAACTGAACTAGCATCACCATGTTTTTAAAGTACTGCATAAATGCAATTTAATATCGGTCTGATGCACGTGGATAAATTCTCAACGACCATGTGACCATGCAAAATGTATACAACTATACATATTTAATTATTAAGTCCTTTTAACTGGTATTTGTTATAATCTATCTGTCCCTCATCTTAATCTGTTGTTAAGTTAGTTAAAAAAAAATTAAACGTGACTTTGAGAATTGCGAAACATAAAATATTATGTATATAAACACCGTAATAAATTTGGTTCATCATTACATCCGGCATGGATACAATGTATACTCATCCAAATACAATTATTATGGCCGTGCGAAGAACTTACGAATCGGCACTCTTTACGTGACAAACACGCGAAAATTAAATTAATTAATTGCCGCTTTCAATCGATACAGTGTGTGTACACATGTCAGAGAGAGAACATTTTATTTTCATTATCATTGCTCGAATGTATGTAAATTGAAAACACTACCTGCTTCACTTTACATGATCATTACCAGAGAGTGATATTGCAATAGGACATCAAAATAACCTTTTGTATGTACACTTGTACAGTATATACTCGTATTATGTCAGCAATGAGCACGGTATCTGTGCAACGTTTAGAGACGGCAACGGTGATTGTGAGGTAACCAATTTCCACACGCACTCGCGACTTAAACGCTGATGGTAAATATTTATTTTATTTCTCGTACAATTTCAATTTATCATGTAAATGTGGGCCGCGCGATATATGAATAGCGCCGAAACTCGTTTTCGGTATCAAGTACAAGCGAGATGCGACTTAACATTTCGTAATGTGCATCTTATTATACAATTTATACATTCGTCAATGAACTTTATCACTAGGGTCAAGTGAGGTTGGCACACCCTGATTGTGGCTGGAAATTTCGTATAATTCAAAATCAAAAATATTTATTAATGTAGATTTTTTAGGTGGTAGCGCCATGTAAGGTGCGCCCGGGGAAGGACCACCGTTCCACCTATTTCTGCCGTGAAATAAGGGGCAGGGGTAGCAACGCATCTGTGACAAACTTCGAATGGGACAATTATTACACTGTCCTATCCGAAGTTTGTCACAAGTGTCCATGGGCGGCAGGGGACAGTGGCATTGTCAGCTCGTTTGCTACCTTTTTTCCAGAGAAAAAAAAAGATATCTCTGATACACTTATGCCCGTAATAAATTGTTTTAATCGGAAAGGTGCTTTATCATGGAGGAGAAGAAATGGCAAAAGAATCTCCTCAGCACAATATCTTTTAAAATAAATTCATTACCTATACTAAATTTCTCACGTCTCAGCTCCTGGGTTGGTAGTGACTATACCTGCAGATGTCATAGTTCATACTCTCTTAGCGAAGCGACTTGGGTTAACTCAAAGCGATTGACCAAGTTAAGCAACAACAAAGTAGTAGGATGGGTGACCGCTAATAGGAAATTTCTTAAGCGCTTCCGTGCTCTTGAGGGCACGAAAAGCAGTATGTCCCGGTGGTTATCTATAGCACGTAGTTAAGCCATGTCAAAAGGAGGAGCGAGGTGAAGTATGCCCTAGGCCTCCTCAGTTACAAAAAGAAACCCTTCTTTTTTGTGAAGGAAATCCATAGGTAGAGTGCCTTCCTTCAAATGCCAGGTCAACTGACAACATGACTCGACTGCTCTTTTCTCGAAAATGTTTACATTAAAATTAACATTTAAAGCATTTTTCTATAAGGATGGCAGCTGAATAGGTAAAACATCTCATACCGCGAACGCAACATTGGACGAGGTTATAAAGGAATCACTTGAGTGGTTCTGCGCACACTTCACACTTCACTAGAGAGGCATCGACTTCGCGGCGCTGTCTGGAATCGATTCGCAACGATAAGCTGGCCGGCGTTGGGTGTAAAACGTGAAAAATAATAAACACGACGCTCATAGTCTCGAATATAATATATACTCGGAAATTTTCTGTTGGGGATATACGACTGCGGCTTGTATAGAAACGTTATGTTAAAAAATGATTGAACACATATTTTACCCCATAGCCTAATTGTTAGTGACGAGGCCAGAAAATACAAATTAAAGGAAATAATTGCTCAACACGAATTGATCAATCTGGAGTAATTAGTTGCTTGAAATTGCTCTTATAGTTCAATATTATTATCGCAAAACATTCATACATATTGCCTTGATAGGTACATACATAGTGACGTCATAGTTGACTAGTATTGACAGCAATAGAGCGATTTTAGTTGCTCATGCACGAGCACCTTAAGATGACGCTCGTGTAAACATTGACTCGGAATACGAAACTACGAGTAACTCACGGTAACGTTTAAATAAGACGTGACAGGTGGCCGATTGTCATGCATGATGTAAGCAATGTTTGCACGAATTCGCTCGCCAATTGCCACTCGTGTAAATATGTAATGTTGATGTTAAATTATATTGATTTTATGCTCTTCGGTACCGATATGCGAGTGTGGACACTTGATTGTACGCGTTTGCAAGTCGTAACTTGCCGTGTACTGCATATTATATTTTGTATGACGTGTGAATTACTACTGGGTTTGTGTAATTTAAGCCGATTTGAAGGATAAGGGTATGATTAGACCATAAAATAACGTCACAGTCTACGGTATGATTTGGTAAGGGTTTTACTTCTGTTTACTGAAACTGACATAATAATATCTACTCGTACTACTGTTTCTCTGCTTGGGATCTTGTAAGCTTAAGAAGAACACCTCGAGAACAAGCAAGAACAAGTTGTCATGTCTTTGATATTATGAGAAACTCTCTGGTTATTCTTGACTTCCAATTATTACCATTGTTTAAAAAAAAGCAGGCGCTCCGAGTTATTCCTGTTCTCACCCGTCCCACTAGACCTCGAAAACGATTAATTAGATTTGTGGTTTATCAGTACTTTTACCTTCTTTTTTAAAGTGTACAGTCGACAGAAAAAATGCTTTAAATTATTACAATGCGCTGTTTTAATAGACTTTATGCAATCAATACTGCTCAGATAGATAACTTGTGTCTCTAAATTTAAACTTTAGAAGAGTTAAGAGTCTGAATATATGGATGCATAGCTACTCTGTTAACAAGTCAGCGACTCACTGACTTCTTGTACGTTTTTTTACGCGGTCCTCAAATAGCTATACAGTATTGATGACCGCAAGTGATGTAATACATCGGCAAAAACCGACACAGCACGTGTCTGTTTGATTTATTATCACTCGCGTCGTGTTTATTAACTATCGCGGCACATCACTGTCAAACTTTAATTTGTTTATTACTACTTTGCGGCTAAATCGTGGGTATCTAAATCTTTAAACATGGTCAGTAACTAATGGCTTGTATATTCAGGGAATTTGCAAGTATTCCCTTTTGAGAGTCCTACTCTAGCTACTTACAAAAAGAGTTGACATTGTTGAAAAGAAAAGTCATACAAAATTAACGAAACTAAATGAGCAATGAATATCCTGTGCTAGTTTCCGCCCGCGGTTTCGCCCGCGTAGATTTTGACCGATCCCGCGGGATTTCCGGGATAAAAACTATCCTATGTGTTAATCCAAGTTACCCTCTACGTGTGTGCCAAATTTCATGAAAATCGATTCGGCAGTTTTTGCGTGAAGAGGTAACAAATTAACAAACAAACCTACAACCTTTCGCATTTATAATATTAGTAGGATAGTAGGATTACTTCTCCTTGTAAAGTCTTTCGGTCTTTCTTCTCTTAGACACTTATTCTCGTTATTGCACGTTGACATGGCAAGGCCACAAAGCTTGGTTTAATTTATTATCTCTGCCAATCGCTGTTATTAGCATATTAATTATAACTTGCCTATACAACGCCTCTGCAATTACTACAGCTAATCGCATTAGAGATGCATGCTCTACTTATAATTTTAGCTATATATTTAAGACTAGATATATCTTCAACAAGTTATTAATGTTTAGCTACTTGGAATGGTTCACATAAAGCCTGCTAAATAAAGGTAAAAGCACCTATTAGACAACGTTGCAAAGATGTGGTAACCGTGTGGGGTAATTCTATTGGAGAGAAAGCAGGAAAACCTCAGCCGTGGATCAATTCAAGCTACAGTAACTAGCTGCCCGCCCTCGCTTCGCTTCGGGGAAAAATAGCATTTACGTAAAAGTATAATAAATTGTACATATAAACCTTCCTCTTTAA